>RJVU01020258.1:2607304-2623380 GCA_003731715.1 Anabarilius grahami
CATCCCACAGATGCTCGATTGGATTGAGATCTGGGGAATTTGGAGGCCAAGTCAACACCTCAAACTCGTTGTTGTGCTCCTCAAACCATTCCTGAACCATTTTTGCTTTGTGGCAGGGCGCATTATCCTGCTGAAAGAGGCCACAGCCACCAGGGAATACCGTTTCCATGAAAGGGTGTACATGGTCTTCAACAATTGTTTAGGTAGGTGGTATGTGTCAAAGTAACATCCACATGGATGGCAGGATCCAAGGTTTCCCAGCAGAACATTGCAAAAAAGCATCACACTGCCTCCGCCGGCTTGTCTTCTTCCCATAGTCCTGGTGCCATGTGTTCCCCTGGTAAGCGATGCACACGCACCCGGGCATCCAGGTGATGTAAAAGAAAACGTTATTCATCATACAAGGCCACCTTCTTCCATTGCTCCGTGGTGCAGTTCTGATGCTCACGTGCCCACTGTTGGCACTTTCGGCGGTGGACAGGGGTCAGCATGGGCACCCTGACTGGTCTGCAGCTATGCAGCCCCATATGCAACAAACTGTGATGCACTGTGTATTCTGACAACTTTCTATCAGAACCAGCATTAACTTCTTGAGCAATTGAGCTACAGTAGCTCGTCTGTTGGATAGGACCACACGGGCCAGCCTTCACTCCCCACGTGCATCAATGAGCCTTGGCCGACCATGACCCTGTCGCCGGTTCACCACTGTTCCTTCCTTGGAGCACTTTTGATAGATACTGACCACTACAGACCGGGAACACCCCACAAGAGCTGCAGTTTTGGAGATGCTCTGGGCCACTCGTCTAGCCATCACATTTTGGCCCTTGCCCAAATCCTTACGCTTGCCCATTTTTCCGGCTTCTAACACATAAACTTCGAGGACAAAATGTTCACTTGCTGCCTAATATATCCCACCCACTATTAGGCTAACAGGTGCCGTGATGAAAAGATAATCAGTGTTATTCACTTCACCAGTCAGTTGTCATACCTGTAATTTTATATATATATATAATTTTTGTTTTTTTTAGAACACTTGAATTGATAAAAACAGCTAATATTCACAGATCTACTTATATGTCCTGCAACATACTGGGCAGCAATGCCTATAATTAATGAAATAATTATTTATTAACCCTAGAGTGTTTTGAAGTCTTATTACATTTTTGAACTTAGAAATTCTCAGAAGCTTTCGATATCCTTAAAACACCTTTCTTCTTTCATAATCCTTTCCTTGGACCGTGACCTGAAGTTTAACATCATATCAAGCTTGACATTTTTTCTACCCTTTTCTAGCCTTATTTTGAACATGTTTGTGTCAAGCCAGTCAGATGTCATCTGTGCCTCAGGTCCATTTTGGGAGGTGTTTTTTTTACCTCATTAACATAACCACAGCTCCTCATTCAGACCAAGTGTGCCTGCAGTCTTTTTACTTGTCATTCAGTAGAGAACGTCAAACACTTTTCTTGCTAAGGATTATGGGCTCAGTTATTGACATTTCTCACTAATGCCTGTCATGGCTGCTTGCATTGTGATTGGGGATGAAGTTCCACAATATTTCCCTGCATTCTAATATATTTTATTTTATTCTAAGAAGGATTTATGTTGCAGGGCATATGTGTAGAACGTCTGTGGTGTTTTCAAGCCATTGCAAGTCTTCTCTTAAAACCGAAGTGTGCCGCTAGCTGCAACAATTGTAATTGCACAAATAATGTTTTGTTTGTTTTATAAAAACATGTTTCCCCAAAACCTCCCCTGCCATTTGTCACACCATTTGATAGTCCCACCCCAAACTTCACACCATTAGTTTTGCTAATGTTGTTCTGTTGGGCTAGTCTAGATGCTCAAACCATGTACAATGTTTAGATTGCACCACAGAAAACCAGCCTACAAATTCCTTTTTTAAATGCATTTTAGGTGATTAAATCAGTGAATTGTAATGTTGTCATCATGTCACGGAAACACTGAGTGTTTGGATGCAAAAGCAAAACCGCTTTGTTTGGCCTTGTTTGGATGAAATTAGGAATCAGAGGTTAAGATTTATTTATAATGCTGTTCTTGAGCAGTAAAACTGAAAATTTTACTTGTGCACAGCGCATTTTACAGAGGACAACTTCCTGAACCTGGGAGAGTACAATGCCGGCTATATACAAAGACTAGCATACTTACCAATGTGAAATGTTCTGCTTGCAAAGTTGGTTCCGATCGTTTGACTCGACCATCCGCATTTTCAGAACTCTGGCTCGAACTGATATGCTAAAACCAACGAAATTATTAACTGTGTTTACAATTGCTTAAAGCCTTCGAAGCTGAAGCTTTCAATTATGGTATGTTACACTTTCTTCACATTTCAGTTGATAGCAGATATCCTCAAATATAATTAGGGGTAGTTTTAGCTCTCTCTCATTTCTCCTTGCCTAAAGGACATTTTCATGTAAAAAGTGTCACATTTTACCCCAATATCCTCGTATAGAATTCATGACTAACCCTGCCATGAAATATTAATTCTTCTTTACATTTTGACTACATCTTTTAAGAGAACATTTTTGTGACCTCTGCGCCATTGGAACTCTTTCAGCACACGTCCTTTTATATAGGGGACGTGTCGTCTCATTTTGAAGGGCATAGTAAATTGCATTGGTTGTAGAGGACTAAGTCAGGGATTTCACCTTTTTGTAGCAACACATTGGCCAAGCACGTGCTATCTGGACCAATGTCATCCAGCACACCAAAAATGTAATCATAAACTTTTATTGCTTTTCATTGAAACAATGTAAGAATGTGTGTCTGGAGGAAACTTTGACAGCTGTCAGATGTGTTTTTATTTATTTATTATTAATTCATGCCCACTAGTATCACCTTTGCTATGGGGAGCTGTGACCTTTTTTCAGTGGAGTAATTTTAAGGGAAACTGCTACTTGCTTTAACCATTGTACACCAAACTGTAGTACGCAATACTGCAAATGTTGCACAGTATTTACTCATCTGTATTTACTCAACTGTATACTTTTGATGCAGAAGAGGGATTGTCCTAAAATCCAAATGGTGTAGCTCTGACCTGGTTTCTGTCTAAAGCAGAAACCCAGCATTGTTATTGTCATTTTATACGTACCATTTTTTTTTCTTTTTCGTTTTTTAAGGCTCTCAATTTAGTCTGTTTTACAGTCCAAAGCACTTTGCAGTCTGGTTCATGCCCTTGCTGTACATCTGAAAGCTGGAGTCTGTAGCCTGTATAACATTTGCTTTTAAGCAGTTGGCAGCTTTTGGAAAAGCCTTTTCAGAATATCTAACAGTAAAGCATCCTCAGATTAACTAACTTGACTGCTCTTGACCTATCACATATGAGCCATGTGGACTATAGCTTTGAGTTCAACTGTCCTCAAAATTCTTCTTCCAACTGTAGGCCGCAGCAACTGACTCATTACGTAACCCAGTTAATCACAATTAAAGAATTAGTTAACTTCAGAATTAAAAATTCCTAAAAATGTACTCACCGTCATGTCATCCAAGATGTTTGTCGTTTTTTCTTCAGTCGAAAATAAATTAAGTTTTTTGAGGAAAATATTCCAGAATTTTTGTCCATATAGTGGACTTCAACAGGGTACAATGGGTTGAAGGTCCAAATTGCAGTTTCATTGCAGCTTCAAAAGGCTGTAATGCGTGTATGTTTATGTAATGCATGGCTCATCGCAGAGCAGTGCAAGATGAGCATTTGTGGTTGAAAATCATATAATGTATTTTTTAGAAAATGACTGATCGTTTCACTAGACAATACCCTTATTCCTATGCTGAGATCATGTAGAGCCCTTTGAAGCTGCATTGAAACTGCAATTTGGACCTTAAACATGTTGTACCCTGTTAAAGTCCACTATATGGAGAAAAATGTTTTCCTCAAAACCCTTAATTTCACTTCAACTGATGAAAGAAAGACATAAACATCTTGGATGACACGGGGGTGAGTAAATTATTAGGAAATTTTAATTCTGAAGTGAACTAATCCTTTTATTTGCATAAATCAGTATATGTTGAGAAAAACAAAACAAAATGTAGATCATTCAAAGACATTACATTGTGTTAAATGAATATGTCAAAATCTGTATGATTTTCTCTCTTCAGTGAGACTCAAAATGAGATTTTTTTTTAATGGCTTTTTTCTCCTGTTGATTAGGACCCCACTGACTTTCATTGTATGGACAAAAACGGTTCAAACATATTTGTGTGTGTGTTTATGAAGTATGGAATATCATGAAGGTAAGCTTCTATCCATAAGCTTCTTTTCAAACTGAAGAACCGACAAGCCATTGTCCTGCTCTGACGTCATCCAAACTTTTTCCTGAGCAAACACAAAGGCGGATCTTGAAAACTGCAATTGTTATCCATAGTGATTGTGTAACCAAACATTTTCTGTGGTTTCTCCTACACTTAAATGACTAAGAAAAGAAGAAAGCGGAGGCAGAACATTCTGTGGTTGTGGAATGTCAATCTTGTTCTCACTGCGTGGTATTCAAAAATGCATCAGCACCTTTTAAGTCTTATTTATTACTACATATAATTTATATACTTTGTGTATTTTTCTTATTTTTAACAAGCATCTTTCAATCCTAATCATCCTCCATATTAACAAAGAAAGCATGTTTCACCCTTACTTGCAATGCCATCTATGTCTTAGCTGAAGGATTTACAGCGTACACTTAGTATAAATGACATTAGAGTTTTGGAGTGACATTTCAATGGACTTTAGTTGCACTAGAGCCTCCAAGAAGTTCTGCTTGTTAAATACTTAATTACGGTTCATTTAACAAACCAAAAACCAAAAAAAAACAAAACAGAATTTCTTTTAATTAGTCGCTCTAGCATTAATGAGAGCATGTAATTCAGTGTAGTGTGAACGACTGTTCTGCCTGCATAAACACGAATTGAGTAACAGATGAAAAATGTTTTATGATGCTAAGTATTATTTTTAAACTTTGACAACTACTGAAGGACGGTCCAAACGATTAATAAACTGAGGAATGGATGTACATAGTCATCAGAGCTGTAATGTAAACAAGCCATCTGCTGATAAACAAATGAATGAGCAGCTGAGACTGGCAGAGAGAATCGAGAGGCTACTGGACTGCATAACAAGAGAGCACAACCATGAGCAGGGGCAGCTCCGAAATCCAATTACCTTGGCTAATAAGATGACATTCTGACATAAACCCTTCCAAGAGACCGTGGACAGAATGTTTTAGTGCTGCCAGCCAATACATTTCCATAAACACCCATATGTGGACATAAAAGTATTAAAATAAGTTTGAGTACTGTGGTAAGTAAACGCCTGCAGTGGACCTGCTCCTAGCATATCAAATGATAGGGTATGATGTTTGTTACATGAGCATTTTTTGGTACTGTAAGTGTGTTTGTACATCTTAAATGTGAACTCAGACTTTTTGTTTGTTTGTTGAAATAGAAATATGACTGTCATCCTGTGAATGCACTCAGCTAGAACACTTTTTAAACTTGTTTTAAAGAAAGTAATACGATTAATCAGCAAGGATGTATTAAACTGATCAAAAGTGAGTAAAGACATTTATAATGTTAAAAAAGATTTCTATTTCAAATACATACTGTTCTTTTTAACTTTCTATTTATTAAAGAATTCTGAAAAAAATAAAGAAATGATAAGAAATGTTTCTTGAGCACCAAATCAGCATATTAGAATGATTTCTGAAAGATCATGTGACACGATGCTCCAAATTCATCTTTGCCATCACAGAAATAAATGGCATTGTAAAATATATTAAAATTTAAAAAATAATAATAATTTGTAATATATCATTTTATTTATTTGTATTTTGATTAAAATAAATGCAGCTTTTGGAGTCTGCTTTCGAACACATTAAAAATCGTACCCACAAGTCATATATTTTTACATTTTTAATGTGTTTATTATTATTTGTAAATTATTATGTATTAAAAAGTCACAGCTTCAAAAGTGATTAGCAGTCAGTAGTGTTATATTCTCTATTATATATTAATTTACTCTCTGACAGAAAGGGTCTGATAATTGGAAGGGTTACTAAGATAAAGTATTCGTACTGGACGTGATCTTAATCATCCACCCCATTTAAAATAATATCATTCTTAATTAGGCTGCTAGACATGGATGACAATGGTCAACTAATTGACTACTCATTCAACAATTTTGCATTCAACAATTGTTTGACAACAATTTGTCAAATTGATGAGTGAGATTGACTGGTTTATCTAGATTTAGCAAAAAACATTCAGAGATGCTGGAAAACACAAAAGAAGATATTTTGAAGAATGTTGGTAACAAGACACTTGACGGTAGCCACTGACTTCCATAGTAGGAAAAAAAACCATTATGGAAGTCAATGGCTACAGTCAACTGTCTGGTTACCAACATTCTTCAAAATATCTTCTTTTTGTGTTCAGGAAAAACTCATACAGGTTTGGAACAACATGAAGGTGAGTAAATGATGACAGAATTTTCCTTTTTTGATTAACTTTCCCTTTAAAGATTCAGTGTAAATTTTAGGAGGATCTATTGACAGAAATGCAATATAATATACAAAACTATGTTTTCAGTGGTGTATAAAGACCTAACATAATGAACCGTTATGTTTTTATTACCTTAAAATGAGCCATTTCTATCTCATACACCAAGGGTCCCCTTTCATGTTAAGTCACCATTTTGCGCCGGCATGATTCTACAGTAGCCCTAAACGGAAAAACTACTCTACAGAGTTCGTCTTCACTATGTTGTTGTTTTTCTTCATTGGTGTTTATTAGAAGCAGAGACCATTCTTTGTTAAAGTAAGAAGAAACCTCATTGCTTGACTGGCTACTCTCTTCTGTCTCAGACAATGACATCTTTGTCCTGTGTCGGCCACCGTAGCTTCTCTATGTGCTTCAAAAGGGAGGGGTGAGTGGTGGACTGAGCAATCAGCTATTGGTGAACATGTAAAACTAGCTATCAAACACTTCAGCTTTTTGCCCAATCGTGGCCAAAATCGTACAGTGTGAACTAAATGTGTGAAATGTGACTTATTTAAATCTGAAGAAATCATCCTAACTCTAACAGTCATATTATGTTCAATTTTAAGCATGTCTGTCAAAATACACCACCAGCCGTGCCTTCAGATTACAGGAAATGTGGGAACCTGTTGTTCTGAGATTGGTGTGTGTTTTGGAGGCATTTAAGTTAAAGATAAAGACTGAGAAACAAAGAAAGGCAGGTTGAGAATAAAAGAAAGAGTGAGAGCATCACATTAAATGCTAACAAATGGAGCAAAGGCACAGTGTGTGTCCTCATTGCATTTATATAGAATAAACTGAATGACCTTATCTTTTGAATTGATTCATACCCTGAACACACAATCTCACCCGGTTTTTCAAGATGAGGGTAAATAACGCTATCAAGAAGTAATGCATTGACTTGGCGTTAACGCTGATTAATTCATCAGATTCTATAGGTGCTTGTGTCAGGGACATAAAGCAGGTATACCTTCTTTCAAACCACATGATTTTAGAATAGCCTTCCTAGCTGGTTGTGTTCAAGTGAAGACTAATCTGTTGAGTCAGACGTATAGTTAGCCTTCTGATCTTTCTGCAGCTCTATGCTGGGAGATATTGTTTCTGTTGTTTTTTACATTCATACATCCTTTACTTATCAGATGCACTAACAGCTTTTTTTTTTCCTTTTCTACACCCACATCTTGAGACACCCATCCTGACTTTAAAAGCTCCTGTTATGCCTTTCCACTCCAGACCCAGCATCGACCTCACACCTTTAGACTTTTTGCTGTCTCTACACTGTTTCAGTTACCACTATTTGTGTATCACATGAATAAAGATGTAAAACGTAAAGGTTTGGCTAGGCTACTATGGTGGGAGATATGCTTTCAGAAGACATATTTGGATATATGTCTTGTAGGACTTTCAGCTTATACTGTCAAATCAAATGTTCACTGTTTAAAAACCTGACAGAAATTACTTTTGCAGGAGCCTCCAGGGTGGCTATATCAGAGGAATGCTCTATGAAACTCCATAAAAAACAATATGCAATACATTTTCTTAAAAATAAATATTTTCTTAAATAAATTAGACATTTTCTTATATACAAATTATACATTTTCTTGAAAATTTTCATTTTCTATTCTCAAAATTACTCGGTCACACTTTATATTAAATATAAATGTTAGTATATAGTAGTTAAAGACATTTAATATAAAGTGGGACCAAATATTCTTATAAATATATAAAACAAAAAATTTTCTGATAAAATTTCTTATAAATAAATTATACATTTTCTTATAAATAAATAAATAAATTTCCTTGGTATGGAGAAGCCACTTGTGTCTGCCCGCCAGACGCAAAGCTGACTAAAGACTGAAACAAAAGGGTGGCTGTGATGGAGCTGTTTTCTGTTGTTCTCCATGTTACACCATGACCTGAAACAAAAACATATGCATCAGCATTATTTATATAAATACATTCATGGCATTTAGAGCAAATTTGACTTGGTCTAGGATGATATGAAAAAACATTGGACAAAATTTTTTCCTTTTAGTACCTTAAACCAGTCATGGAGCCGACTCTCTTCCAGCCTAAGTCTCTGCTCTGGATCAGGCTGCAGAGAAGCACTAATTATCTGGCAGCATTCTGTGCAAAAAGATGAGAGAGACATCTGATTATTAGCTCATACTGTACACCTTTTTTGAATGATTAAGAATTCAAATTGGCCCTCTTTATTTTTTTTTTAATAGAGATCTCACCTTGTGACAGGCCAGGTTTGCACCATTTGTCTTCGCTGATCATACGCAAGTCGCTGTCTGAGGGATAATACCCACACACCGTGGCAAACGGGAGGATCCCTAGTGACCACACTGTCCCCGGCTTTGCATGGTAACCGCCGTTGACATGGTACTCTGGTGGACAGTACACTCTTGTGCCTGGAAAGAGATTTTGAATGATGTTTAATCCTTTACCACAGCATGTTGGCTATACATAGGATGTGTTTTGGTGAGCTAATTAATGGTTCATAATACATACCACGGAAGGCCATGTAGGCAGACTCCTTCATGAGCTCACCGCACCCAAAGTCAATCAGTTTGACTTCCAAGGTGTCATTGTTTATCAGCACGTTCTCCAGTTTTATGTCTCGATGGAAGACTCCGCGCTCACAGCAAATGTGACCAGTCACGGAAAGTAAGGACACAAGTCGGTTCTGGGGCATTTTGAGTTATTCACAGATTCTGAAAGTGTAGTCTCCAAGCTTTCCAACGATGTGTAACACATGGAAATCTGATAATATTTGGAGAAGTTGTGGCCATTTGAAGGTAGGCACTCAAAAAAGCTCTAAACTGAGAAAAACGCCTCTAAAGTTTGTGCAGTTCTCACCTGTTCTCACCTGCTGGGAGTGACAATAGGGCTCATTTACATCTCATTTAGATAAGCCATACCCCCTGTAAAGCTGCATGGACCGCATACTATTAATAATAAAGGATAATGTGCATTGTAAATGTCCGTAATTTATCTTTTTTGACTTTTATAAAAATGATTTAGAGGCTGAAAATGATTTAGATATAACATGTTGCAAGACACTCCTTTAAAATCTGGCCATCATTTTTAATGTTATTATTTTAATGTTTATGTAAAGAAAAAGTACATATTGATGCTAATTTTATTTGTTATTTGCTGGTTTTCTACATACAACTTGGTGAATTGATTTCATTGTGTAGCATTAGGACTTTTGAACAGGATTCTGTGATCATTTTGGTCACTATAATCATGAAATGAAATTTTCTCACCTGAGAAGACAAAATAATCACATAATAATGACCTGAAATGACTTGCATAATAATGAGGCCTTTCAGTCTGGTAGGCTGTGAAAAAAAACCCTCTGTGATGGTGTATATCAAACATACAGAAAAAACAGCAATACTGTGAAATATTATTACAATTTCATATAATGGTATTATATACTTTAAAATATAGCCTAATGTATTTCTGTGATGCAAAGTGTCTGAACAATTATTTTACCTCTGTGGCATTTCGTATAGGCTTTTAGCTTAAAAGCATGCACATTTGGAGAAATATTGATGGATTCTCATATGTTTATGTCAATTTTCTATACAGAGGAGTAATATTTATTCAATATTTATTGTCATCACTATGAGTGCTGGATGCTGTTTTCAATTCATACTTGCAGCCGGAGGGCGCTCTGTGCACATTTAGTCCACGAATTCATCCAAAGAAGAACAGGAACCAGGAACTAACGGCATGTCTTCTAGAGGTCGCTAACCAAGGCTTTAACATACAGATCAACACTTTTCAAGACAATAAATACACGATTGAGATGATGTCTGCATGACTGAATTTGCGTCTGAACAGCGCTCGCTCCGTGGGCGTGGCCGCATTAGCGGATAATGAGCTGAATCACGGACTTCTGACATGGCTCTCTTTTCATACAGATTACATAAACACAGAATGTTTGTTTTCGATTTGACTTACACGATTTAAAACCTGACATTTCAATGTGTCTTTAGTGTATTTTTTTTGTGATTAGTATTCAGTAAGTTACAGTTCATTTTCTGAGAACTATCAGATTGGACTTCGTTCAGAGGGAGACGAGAGATCACTTTACAAAAAGCACAACTTTTTGTTTTTACTCTGAGTGTACACAAATAAAAGAAGACATTCTATAGTTTCAATTGATATATTACTTATGTCTCTATGACAAAAAATGTATTTTAAGTCTGTTTTGCTGCAAAGTGCACAATAAGTAGCCACGCTTCCCTTGGAGGGCGGGGGCAATAACAAAAGAAACAAAAGCCGGCTATCCAGTATGGAAATACACACAGACAATGACACGCCCCTACTGCGTGCTAGAATCTCCGAAAAACAAGCCGATTTCAACCTCAAAATGTACACTTTTAAATATACCAATACTGCTATCTCAAACATGGAGAGGCTTCTTCGTGATCTCAACTAACAGATTCTGCAAAAAAACGAAAATCACCAATTTTGAAAAAAAAACGCTTCTTTCTCATTTTGCTCGATAGTTGTGCTGCCGACTTGTGTCCCTGGTTTCCGTGACGGGTCACAAATGTTAGCAGCGTGAATGACCTGCTGCATAACGTGCCTGGCTGTCCTCTCATCGAGACTTTCTCCTTGAAGCTTCATGAAGCTTAACATGTTCGTGCATGGGAAGGGGCATTCCAGGACCATGATGTAGTGGTCCGGGTCGTCCTGCCAGTCCAGCATTTTAATTATCTGTAGTTTTTAACTCTGGGGCCCTTATTGGCCATTAATGTCAGGCCGATCTCCATGGGGAGGCATTTGGGATGGCCAGGCTAAGATAAAGAACAAATAATAGTTAGATGGAGGTGATTTCCTAGATTAACATGAATATACGATGTTATAAATTGAAAACAGTGACTGAGAAGCAATAACACAGTGTACTCACAACTAATATATATGGCATATTTGGCTTCTTTTCTGCAATTTTCAAAGCCACCTAAAAAAACAACAAAGAATAAACAATTAGCATGTCAGGTTTATATCATTCCAGTCAAAAATCTTGAAGAGATATGCAAAGTTTTATAAGTAAAAAAAGTGTAAGGAAAAAATTAAACCTTAACGTCATCCTTGCAGCGAGTCCCTGCTTGCACATAGCCATAACCTCCTTGACCCAGCTTGTGTCCAAATTCATATCACCAGCAAATGTGGCCTATTAAAAGATAAGCACTTGTAGTTAGCATGAAATACATTTTTTTAATGCATTTTATAATTTATTATTAACATTTTCTAATTCTCATGTATTTATTATTCTTACCATTGTCCAGCTCATCCATGCTGTCATCTTCAGCTGGAGCGTCGACATCCAGAGGTTGAAGGATGTCCTGCTCCAGCCGTTCCTCAGCAGCATGAAGGACTTGAGAGGCTGGAGCTTCTTCAGGATCATTGATCTCTCCAATGTGTTGTGGAGAAGTCTGATCTAAAGTAGGGAATACCAATAATATGAATAAAATGATGGCTCTTCATTTAGGGTGACTTTTGACAAAAATAAACATTTCTAAATCATGTAAATGCATTTGTTTCTGAATTAAAATTCCCATATACGGTTTAGTAATGACACATTATAATAAAACAATCCTCAACAACTGGGATGTGTGTGTATTATGTTTTGGATTATGGCAGTAAACTTACCCTTGTCCAGCTCTTACATGCTGACATGTTCAGTCGAACAAACTGGAGTGTCAACGTCCTGAGGTTGGAGGACGTCCTGTTCCAGCTGTTCCTAAGCATCAGGGAGGAGGACTTCAGCGGCTGCATTTGGCAGACGCTTTTATCCAAAGCGACTTACATTGCATTATACTATACATTTGTATCTGAGTATGTGCAATCCCTGGGATCGAACCCATGACCTTGGCATTGCTAGTGCCATGCTCTAACCATTGAGCTACAGGAAAGCCCTGAACCATTAACCATTAACCATCTCCAAACAATGTAGTGTAAATGGATTTGTTTCTGAATTAAAATTCCCACATACTGATCCTGGTTTGGTGATGACACCTAATAAAGCTATTCTCGACAACTAGGAATGTGTGAATGTGTGTATTTTGATGTTTTTGGACTTTGACAGTAAACTTACCCTTGTCCAGCTCTTCCATGCTCTCATCTGCAGCTGAACTAAGTGGAGCGTCGACATCCTGAGGTTGTAGGACGTCCTGCTCCAGCTGTTCTTCAGCATCAGGGAGGACTTCAGAGGCGGGAGCTTCTTGATGATCAGGGTTCTCTACAATTGTGATGTGCTGTAGAGGAGTGTGATCTAAAGTAAAATTAATAATTTTAATATTTAATTTTAATTAATAATATCACAATGCGAATCTATTTATTTCTGAATTATAATTCCCAAATATTGATGGATATTGTTTTGGTTATGAAACCTAAAAAAGCTGTCCTAAGATCCAGTGCTATTTTAGTGTCATTGAGAAACTATNTTAGTAGTAATATTGTTGATTTTGATTTTGTCATTTTTATTCATTATTGTCTATATTGTTTTTATTAATTTTTTTTTCAGTAATAGTTTTAGTTATTTTAGTAGTCTACAAGTTAAACTAAATGAAAATAATTATATATATATATATTATATTTTTTATAATCTTTACATTAATTTAATTTCTGATGTTGAAAACTGTCACTCTAAAATGCTTAGTGTGAAAATGACAGCACTATCTGGGCAAAAACTTGAAAGAGACTCTGATTTGGGCCGGTGATTGTTTGTTATAAAAAGACCAGCTGTGAGTTACACAAGAACAACAAAAGTTTAGCTAATTGAAGAATCTACTATAATCAATACTCCTATCATCATGTGTGACTTTACCATCAGTAATTTTCTGGTATGATCCCGCCTCACTCTGATACACCTTCTCAGCCTGAACCAGGTCGTATTTTCCAGCTCTTTTGCGAAAAAGGCGGAATCTCCCAGACGTTGTCGTCTTTTTTCGTCTCTCTCTGCCTCATTTCTCCCTTCATCAATCTCACCAGCACCACCAGGCGTCTCATTGAGCTGATGAGGATGGTTTTCTGCCGTGGTGGTGGTGTGTTTGAGCAGTACACAGGGTTGTTGTTCGTGTACATGCTCCGCACAAGTCGCTTTCTTTGTTCGCAAACTTATTTGTCCCATGATAACACTGTTTTCACGCTGAAATCAGAACACTCCGAAACTTCAGCCTACAAAATGAGCAAGTGCGTTTCAAGCCTTCAAATACTCTCGGGCGTAACGTCAAGTTCACTTTGAAAACAGAATACACCGAAACAACCTACAAAATGAGCAGGTGAGTTTCAAGCCTTTAAATAGGCTACTGTCAGGCAGACGTGACGACACGTTGCGTTCGATGGATTGTGACGTCACGCCATAAGACGCGTACCTAGTACTTTTGAATGATAAGGTGAAGGGCGCAAGATGGCGCAGAGAAAAGACGTGCTTTAATTAGCTCTGCTTTGCCAACTTTTATTTTGACCTTGAAAAAGTAGTTTTTTTTTCATTATAAAAGACCCAGTTCCCATTCAGTCAGTCACTCGACGTTACGTCGATTACTGACGTAATGGGTCTCGCTTGGGAGCCCAATCACCTCCAAGGGTACAAAACAAGCCAATGGGAATTGGCCTGTGAGATTTACATGCCGAGCCCCTCCCCCGGCATCCGGGTATAAATAGGGCCGGCATACTCACCTTCATTCATACTTTTACTTCGGAGCCGATAGGATCGGATCTGTCTGTCTTTCACCTCTTCAAGGAAAAAGAGTGCAAATTTCAGAGCAAAACGGCAATTATTATTGCTATAGGACAAGTTCCTAAAAACAGCAATTTTAATTGCTATTGTCTGTTTTGTTCCGGTGGCTGCTCGAAGTCTCTCCAGCTGGTTGGGAAGGCACGCTCAGCGGTGGGTGTGACGGCGCGCTGCACACAGGACGGTGCCACACTCATCCCTGTGTGCTTCGGTTGGTGAGGTATACTAAAAGAGCAAGCACGGGCGTTCAGCGTCTTTTTCAAGATGTCTTTTCGTCCGTGTGTTTCTGGATGCGGTCGTTTCCTGACCTCCTCTGACGGCCACGATCGCTGTCTCACGTGTTTGGGTAAACCGCACGCTGAGTCAGCGCTCGTGGATGGTACATGCCCTCACTGCGAGGGCATGTCCATGTTGGCATTGAGATCGCGACTCTCTTTCTTTAACACAGAAGTGAGAGTCCCCTCTGTCACTACCCCAGCACCAGCGGCTGTAGCGGCCGCCGGTTCGGTTAGTGCTTTGGGAGATCTGAGGATTACAGTGGGAGCCACTTCGTCGGGTCCGTCCCCACGAACCTCCCACTCCTTGGCAATGCCATGTGCCGTCCAGTTGCCGGCTGCTGCCGCGGGGCCCTCCTCGGGGGTGCCCCGCGTCACTTTCGGCGCTCCGGAGGAAGATCAGATGTCGATCGCTGCATCGGGGAGCGGGATCGCTGATTCTGAGGAAGACGAGGACTCCGAGCTTCCACCCTCAGGGGTGGTCGCTCAGTCCGAGGCGGACTCTGAATTGGCGGCCATGCTTGCCCGGGCCGCCGCGGGCATCGGTCTCGTGTGGAACCCTCCACCGTGTCCCGAGCGCTCGCGGTTGGATGATTGGTTTCTGGGTTCGGGGCGCAGCTCCCAGCCGCGTCCCGCCCCAGTTCCTTTCTTCCCGGAAGTGCATGAGGAGCTCCAGAAGACGTGGATGGCCCCTCACACGGCCAGAAACCGTTCTTCTGCCTCCTCCGCTCACACTACCCTCGATGGTGGGGCTGCCAAGGGATACGTGGAGATTCCTCAGGTGGAACGTGCGGTTGCGGTGCACTTGTGCCCGCAATCCGCGGCCACCTGGCGGAACCGTCCGCGTCTCCCGTCCAAGGCGAGTAAGACCATGGCCGCTCTCGCTGCCAAGGCTTACTCAGCCGCTGGACAGGCAGCTTCTGCCCTGCACGCCATGGCCATCTTGCAGGTCCATCAGGCGAAAGCTCTGAAAGAGCTGCACGAGGGTAGTTCTGAGCCAGGGCTGCTGCAAGAGCTGCGTGCAGCGACTGACCTCGCTCTCCGGGCGACGAAGGTCACTGCACGCGCCCTGGGTCAGACGATGTCCACCCTGGTGGTCCAGGAACGACATCTTTGGTTGGACCTGGCTGAGATGAGGGATGCCGACAAAGTCCGCTTTCTCGACGCCCCCATCTCCCAGGCCGGCCTCTTCGGCGACACTGTCGAGGACTTTGCTCAGCAGTTCTCGGCAGTGCAAAAGCAGACGGAGGCCATCAAACATATCCTGCCCCGGCGTGATGAGGCCACCCATCCGCCACGGGCTGCGCCTCCGTCTGCTCCTCGCCGAGGGCGTCCTCCTGCGGCTCAGGCTCCGGTGAGGTCGGAACCTTCCTACCCTCCCCGAGCCACCCGCAGGAAGACGACGCCCCCTGCCCAGGCCGCCAAGTCTTCTTCTTCCAAGAAGAAGAAGGCTAAGAAGCGGCCCTGAGACAGGAGACCCAGTGGTGGAGGAAGTTGCT
>RJVU01020258.1:2623593-2634650 GCA_003731715.1 Anabarilius grahami
TCGTGTGTATGCCCAATTGGTCTGCCCTTGTACTGGGCTAGATGCCCATATGCTGTGATTCCCTGCGGGTAATCCCATATGTGTTTGTCCACGGTACGGTTTCCCTAACGGTAAACCCGTGTCTTTCCCTGGGCGGCTTCGTATTGCCCTGTCTCTGATTGCTAGGTGTTCCTCCCGGAAGGTAGGACCTACATCAGAGATCTTCCATATGTGTTACTGTCCTTAGGCCAGTCCATATGTGTTTCCACACATTACCTCCCTTCGGGCAGGGTGTGGTCTCCGTAGCTTTCCCCTCCTCGAGGAACGCTTTCCTGGCGTTTTGGTCATGGCTGACCTGGGAATTGAGTTCTGAAGCACTCTTCCCTGTGGGTAAGGAACAGCAGCTTCGACCTCTCCACTGTTTTGCCCTGTCCTCTCCATCCCGCTGGTATGGAAGACATTCCTGGGCTTACTCTGGGCGCTGGAGGGTTGCGAGTATGGGCCGCACTTGCATTTGGCACGCTACGGCCTGCCAGCATCTGCCTCCCTAACACTCGTAACGTGGTTCAGTTGCTATGGCGTTTTCCATGGGACCCCATCACGTCAGTAATCGACGTAACGTCGAGTGACTGACTGAATGGGAACGTCTAGGTTACTAGTGTAACCCCCGTTCCCAGAAGGAGGGAACGAAGACGTTACGTTCCCCTGCCATAGCTCTGAGTCACCGCTGAGCGGCCAGATACCTATCTCGGCTCCTCAGCAAAAATATGAATGAAGGTGAGTATGCCGGCCCTATTTATACCCGGATGCCGGGGGAGGGGCTCGGCATGTAAATCTCACAGGCCAATTCCCATTGGCTTGTTTTGTACCCTTGGAGGTGATTGGGCTCCCAAGCGAGACCCCATTACGTCAGTAATCGACGTAACGTCTTCGTTCCCTCCTTCTGGGAACGGGGGTTACACTAGTAACCTAGACGTTCTCTATTGTTCATCTCAAGTTAGTTATATATATAACTCTTGGTTAGCTTGTGGTGGAAACATGTCTTTAAAGCAAAAAAGAAAAGGATCGAACACAGGTGCTAACTCCTTCGTTACTACCAATGTCTTGATGGACGTCTGTCATGATTATGTCGAACAGTTGATTACTGTTCATGACGAAGACTTCCCTCAATTGCCAGTTACTCCTAGGGAATCTCCTGCTCCAAAAAGAGAAAGAAGAAAAGAAATCACGATGGATAGTGACAATATCATCACCACGCTCTCCCAGCTCATTAACGATCGGGCGGACGGAATTGAAAAAAAGTTGGGTGCTAGATTGGACGAGTTGGAGAAAAAAATTGAATTAAGCAGTGCTGAAGTTATTATGCTTAAAGAAAATGTGTCCTGCATGGAACAAAAGGTGCAAAAGTGTACTACTTCGGTCAATCAGATTGAAAAGCATGTGTACAATTTGGAAGCATACTCTAGGCGATGGAACCTCAAATTATATGGAGTTCGTGAGACCGAGGCAGAGGACGTCCGGAGGGAAGTCACAAAGATCTGCCAAGCTTTGTTACCGGAGGAGAAATCTAGGCTTGTGGATGGCATAGAAGAAGTACATCGCCTGGGTCCCAAGAGGAAGGAGCAGAAGGATTCCAGAGTGATCATCATGAAGTTCATCTCTCGTGCACTTCGTGACGCAGTTTGGAAAGCGGCCAAAAAAATGGTCTTTTCTACAAGAAAACAAGCTTCGATTCACCGAAGACCTGTGTAAAACTGATCGCGAAAAGAGACAGCTGTTATGGCCTGTGATTGATACCGCACACAAGGCGGGTAAGAAAGCATACTTTGTGGGTGGCCGAGCTTTTATTGAAGGAAGGGAGGTCTATCCCCCTTCAGTGGCAATGTCTGACTAAGTTGAATGGTGCAATTGTATGAAGCCATGACTGTTTGTTGTGAACTTACTTGGTGTAAACACTGAATCTCAGGTCTTTCTGTTTTATGTATATAAGTTACTTTTTCACAGTTTATTTTGTTTATTGGCAAAGTAGCCTATAGTATTGTTCAGCTGACTGAAGCAGCTCTTGTTCAAGGTTGGTTGTTGACATGTCGTTGTCGTTTGTTTCCTTAAATGCCAGGGGGTTAAGATGCAATATTAAACGTAAGGCGTTGTTTTTGTTCACTAAAACACTTAAAACAGATATTGTTTTTTTCCAGGAATCACATTCTACCATTCAGGATGTAAAATTTTGGCGTTCACAGTGGGGCAATAATCTTTGGGCTTCACATGGTTCAGAACATTCAGCGGGTGTTTGTACCTTTCAAAATAATTTTTCTGGTTGTATCGTACACAGCGATTGTGATCCTACGGGACATTACCTTCTCTTAGTGATTGAGTTTAACTCACAGTGTTCCAAGATTATTTAGCTTAACTTTTATGGGTATAATTCCAAATCTGATAACGAAGGCTTACTAGACTGTGTTGAAGAACGGTTACTGTTTTGGCTAGATAAATACCCTGATCCCTTAATAGGTATGGGAGGCAATTTTAATACTGTTCTTGACACCACTCTTGATAGATGGCCTCCTCGCCCTTCAACCTCAGAAAATGATTTAAAAGAATTTATGGAACGCTTTGAACTGGTGGATATATGGAGGGAAACATTTCCTTCTAAAATATCATATGCATGGCAAAATAAATTAGGCACCTACCAATCTCGTATTGATTTTTGGTTAGTTTCCAAGCAATTTATTAACAATTCATCTGTTGATATTGACCCCTCTTACTGATCATAAAGCTATATTAACTTGTCTTTTACTCAGGATTGTAATTATAGAGCATCTTTCTGGAAAATGAACAACTCTCATTTGAAACATGAGTCTGTTAAACTTTATTTAGAAGCTTTAATTTTAGACTATTTAGGTAAAGCTACAAAGGAAAAAAACTTTAGTCTTTATTGAGAACTGTTCAAATTTGAAGTGGGCAAATATCTAAGAAGATACGGTAGTGATTTAGCTAAAAAAGAAGAGGTCTGAGGAAAATGAGGTCATTTCTAGAATAGCATCTCTTTCTCAAAAACCTATAGTAACATTGTCTGACCAAGAAAATTTGGAACTGTCCAACTTGCAGAATAGACTAGACGTGATGTATAGAACCAAAGCTGAGGGAGCTTATATCAGATCTAGGCAGCGTTGGTTAGAGCATGGTGAACAAAATTCATCTTATTTTTTTAAACTTGAGAGACATAATTCCAGTCACAATACAATTCATAGATTAAAGATTAATGGACTTATATCTGACAGCCCAAAAGAAATTGCACAATTCTGTGCTGATTTTTATAGGAAATTATATAGTTCCTCTTTTGATTATGAAGCAGCTACAGGTTTCTTCAATTCATTACCTAGTTTTTGTCAAATTAACGGGGCAGACAAAAACATGTGTGATCTGCTGCTTAGTTTGGAGGAAGTCACTGAAGCTATTAACTGTCTAAAACTTAACAAATCTCGAGGAGTGGATGGCCTGTCTTCCGAGTTTTCCAAATTATTTGCCAAACGTTTAGCACCTTTTCTTTGGCAAGTTTTCAGAGAAAGTATTTTAAAAGGCTCTCTCCCCCCTACACTCACACAAGGCCTTATTACGTTACTCCCTAAACCAAAAAAAGATGTTCTTTCTCTTGATAATTGGCGTCCTATATGTCTTCTTAATAATGATTACAAAATCTTAGCCTTAAATTTTGCTAAACGTCTTAAAAAAGTAATAGACTCTATTATAGATGAATCCCAGTCTGGTTTTTTTATCAGGGAGGCATATTTCAAATAATATTAGATTAGTATTAGATCTTATTGATTACTCTGATTTAATTGAAGATGAGAGCTTTATTTTGTTTTTAGACTTCTATAAAGCATTTGATTCTGTTGAGCATAAGTTTCTTTCCTTAGAAAAGTTTGGTTTTGGTCCTTCTTTATCGAAGCTGTTCAAACACTTTATGCAAATGCAAACTGCTCTATCAAATTGAAAACTGGCTCATCTACCAGATTTAACTTGTTACGTGGAATTAGACAAGGCTGCCCGATCTCACCATATTTATTTTTACTAGCTGGTCAACTGCTTTCTTATTATCTTAGGGCAAGCGATATACAGGGCATTAATATTGCAGATAGAGAGATCATACTGAGTCAACTCGCAGATGATACTACATTGTTTTTACGTAATTCTGCTCAGGTTTCTCTAGCAATTAATAGTATCAGATTATTCTCTCGTGCATCAGGCTTACACCTAAATATCCACAAATGTGAACTATTTTCAATTAAAAATTGTTATTTGACAAACATAGATTGCATCCCAGTGAAAGATAAAGTCACTTATTTGGGTATAGTCCTTTCTAAGGATATGGAAAAATAGATGTTTTGATAACTTTTCTCCGACTATGAAAAAGACCAAAAAGAAACTAAATCTGTGGTTACACAGAGATTTATCTCTCAAGGGTAGAACGTTACTCTCTAAAGCAGAGGGTCTTTCACGTCTAGCTTATTCCGCTACATCTCTTTATGTTGATGCTCAGACTTCTAAGACAGTTGACCAATGTCTGTTCAATTTTTTATGGAAAAATAAGAAACACTATATTAGAAAATCTGTAGTTATGAATTCCTATGAAAAAGGAGGTCTTAATTTCATCAGCTTCTCCACCCTTAATTATACTTTTAAAATAAATTGGATTAAACAATCCTACCTCTTTATGGAACTTTATACCAAAGTTAGTTTTTTTCTAAATTAGGTAGTCTAAATTTTTTGTTCCTATGTAATTATAATCCTGACAAAATTCCTTCCAAATTATCTCACTTTCACAAACAATGTCTTCTATCTTGGTCTTTAATTTACAAGCATAATTTTTCCCCACACAGTTATATAATTTGGCACAACAGAGATTTACTTTACAAGAATAAATCAATTTATTTTGATAATTGGGTTAAAAATAATATTATTTTGGTGAGTCAGTTATTTAATGACCAAGGAATTCCTTTAAAATATGAGGAGATTTTGTCACATTATAAAATCCCAGTTACAGCAAAAGAATATGCTATTGTTTTTGGAGCTATCCCTTCTGGGATTGTTATGTTTATGAAAGGCTATAATAACAAGCTCTCTCAGATTGTGCCACATCTCAATGTATTGGATACATGTTGGTAAATTATCCTTTACCACCAAGTCAAATAATAGGAATATTCGTGCTTTGTTCCAGAATGAGGTTGTCTCTTGTCCGAATGCAATTTTTTTTTGGAACAGACATGTAGGTGAAATTAACTGGGCTAGAGTTTGGGTTTTGCCTCAAAAATTCTTTTTGTACAATAAGATAAAAGAAGTCTCTTATAAAATGATTCATCGGTGCTATCCCACAATTTTATTTTTACAAAGGTTTATTTCTGATGATTTTGATGTAAATTGCTCATTCTGTGGTCTCCAAACAGAAAATTTATCGCATTTATTTTGGTATTGTGAGTATACTAAGAATCTGTGGAAAAACATTTTGAGTATTTTTTGTGGTATAATTCCTGAAATTTCATTGAAATATGAAAATGTTATTCTGGGTTAAACACATTTTGAAAGAGAACAATCAGATGTTTTTTATTTACTCAATCTTATTTTGTTTCTCGCAAAATATTTTGTACACAAATGTAAATTTTGTAAGTGTAAGCCTTTCTTTAACCTTTTTCTGGAAGAGTTAAAATTGTATTTGTATTTGATCTCTGACTCTTCCAATAAGAAAGCTGTAAAAACTGTGAATCTTTTTAAAAGGTATATTGTTTTCCTGCTCCCTGGCATGTAGTATATTATTGTCATTCTGTATTTCATGTTATTATAATTATAATAAAAAAAATTTAAAAAAACTTTTGAATGAAAACAAAAATCTTGTTCGAGATGCATCGGCGCTGCGCAGACCGATCTGCGTATGACATCAAAGTCCTTAAAGTCTGATATATATCGTCTACGACAATATAGTAATTGTTGTTTTAACGATGTGCGATCTGACATTATCGAGTATGTCCCTCATTTTGGAAAAACCTAACAAAAACACGCCTAGAGAGTGTACATACAGGGGTAAGTTAGTAGAGCCGTTGAAAAGGGTATTGCGCGGGCGAGTGCATGTTGTCACTGAGTGATTTACTATTTTGAAATAGAAATGTTTTTAAGGCTGTATTTATATCATATGATTTAGTTAAGCAATCACACAAAGACGTCTTTTGTTAAAAAATCAGCACATTTGCAAATGTGATATTGATTTTAAACAACATATAAAAATAAAGTTAATATTAAGTGACATTTTAGACACAATATTACCTGTTTTTGCTCAATTTCGCCAAGGTAAATAGTTACATACAAAGCTACAGTATAACTATTTTGCGTCTCTGTCAACACACAGCGATGTTTCCTTACTGAATGAATCAGTCATTTTGAACGAATCGGTTGAATGAATGATTCAATTACTCACTCGTTAAGAAAGTCAAATGCTGTGTTACTGAAATCCTTAAACCTACCAGTCTCCACACCCTGGATCTATGTTCTGCAGTGAGGGGCTACTGAAATAATTAGCCGTTTGAACAAATCGGTTGAATGAATGAATGACTCGACTTAATCATTAACAGTGACTTACCGCCACCTACTGGCGGTGCTAGTTTCATATTTAAAGGTGCCATAGAATTGAAAATTGACTTTACCTTGGCATAGTTGAATAACAAGAGTTCAGTGCATGTAAATGACATACAGTGAGTCTCAAACACCATTGTTTCCTCCCTCTTATGTAAATCTCATTTGTTTAAAAGACCTCCAAGGAACAGGCGAATCTCAACATAACACCGACTGTTAAGCAACAGTCGGGATCATTAATATGTACGCCCCCAATATTTGCATATGCCAGCCCATGTTCAAGGCAATTGACAAGCCAGTATTAACGTCTGGAGCTGCACAGCTGAATCATCAGACTTTATACAGGTAAGCAAGCAAGGACAATAGCGAAAAATGGCAGATGGGGCAATAATAACTGACACGATCCATGATAACATGATTTTTTTGTGATATTTGTAAATTGTCTTTCTAAATGTTTCATTAGCATGTTGCTAATGTACTGTTAAATGTGGTTAAAGTTAGCATTGTTTCTTACTGTATTGTCGAGTCATGTCGTTATTTTCATTTATAAACACTTGCAGTCTGTATAATTCATGAACACAACTTCATTCTTTATAAATCTCTCCAACAGTGTAGCATTAGCCGTTAGCCAAGGAGCACTATCAAACTCATTCAGAATCAAATGTAAACATCCAAATAAATACTATACTTACGCGATTAGACATGCTGCATGATGAACACTTTGTAAAGATCCATTTTGAGGATTATATTGGCTGTGTGAACTTTGTTTATGCAATGTATTATAAAGTCGCGAGCTTGGGGGCGGGGAGCGCGAGGATTTAAAGGGGAAGCACGCTGAATCGGCGCATTTATAATGATGCCCCAAAATAGGCAGTTAAAAAAATTTATAAAAAAAAAAATCTATGGGGTATTTTGAGCTGAAACTTCACAGACACATTCAGGGGACACCTTAGACTTATATTACATCTTGTGAAAAAGCATTCTATGGCACCTTTAAAGGCTATCTTTTCAATTTTAAAATTATCTGTATTCAACGTTTTATTTTTAAAACATCAAAACAGTATGTATGCATTTGTAGCTGCAGGTTAAATGCATTTGTCACCTCTGAGCTGCATTAAGCAGTCTGTGCAAATGCCACTTCAGATGCAGCTTCTGTGACACTTCTGTATTGCAAATATGGATTTTGTACTGATTTCATTTGATTGGTAACATCCCTTATTGTCTCATTATTCTAACTGACTTTATTGATTAAATGTGAGAATTTGACAAAAAAGCCAAAAACAGATTTTGTTGAGTAGGCCTACATAAACTTTTGCAAATAAAACCATTTAACATTTAATTAGATTACATTATAGTTTCTCAGGCAAATTTGATGCATTTTTATCCTGATTTCAAACCATTATGCTAATAATGAGGGGTGGAGTGGGTTGTACATTTTAAAAAGTGTTTAAAATTATTAAAAAGAAAATGTTTTAGTTGTATGTAAGAGGACTAAGACTTTTTCTGAAGTGACAGATGTATCTGCCAATGACATTTGCCACCATTGTGACTCTAAATGAGAATATTCACATATAGATATGCAAACTCACACACATTGACAGTGTTTTACTAATTTACACACATAGGCACACACTCCTGAGTCAAACAGAAAGTGGATTTGAGTTAGGGTCAGTCACAGAGAGAGATAGGCATTGTTTTGGATTGTTTTTTTTGGATTGTTTGAAGCATACTGCATAATGTGGCTTCTGTTTTTGCTTTTTTTGTTTAATTAATTGTTACAACTTACATCAGTATGTGTTACCCTTGTAGTGGGGTAGGTTTGCAACAAAGGCACACCATGTATTTGACATCAACTCATAAGGGCTGTGCAATTCCTCTTTCAGAGGTTTGAATTTGTTCCTTTTGTAGTAAACAATTGTGGGTACTTTGTTTAAAAGTTTGAGCACTCAAGCTCAAAAATTAAGTGATTTACAGAAGAATGTTACAATCATACCCGTTCTCCTAATTGAACTTTTTATGCTGTTCAGGGTGTTTTGTTCATAGGCGATAAATTAACATAGTAAAGCTTTTTGGCAATGACCCGCCTCTCAATATTTCAGCTAAATGAATTAAATCTACTCTGCCGTCATTTTCAGACACGGTGAAGTGAGCCCAGACTACTGACATGTCTACCTGTTGTAGCTTATCCATGTTGTGTGCACAATCAAAACATCATCGGAGAAGCACTAATTAAATGTCACTGTTGATTCCGCACACTCCAAAACTGATTTTTTTTCCCAAATGTTGTCAGATGCTGAAATTTTGGTACATCACTACTTTGAACAATGTATGTCAGTATTATTAATTATTTGACACTGGATTACTTCTGTTTAAAGTAACTTTTACATACTGTTTTAGAACAATATGTGCTGTGAAAAGTGCTATGCAATAGAATTGAAATGAAACTTCCTTCGTGTTGTGGTCAACTCTCTTAAAATATGTTTCTAAACAGCCGTATTACTCCTGTCTCTGAATGTCTTCTTTGAATATAAAAATGAGATGTTGGCAACCTCATTGTCAGTTCGCCTTAAAGGGATAGTTCACCCAAAAATGAAAATTATCCGATGTTTTACTCACCTCAGGCCATCCTAGGTGTCTATGACTATCTTCTTTCAGATGAACACAATCGGAGATATTTAAAAAAAATATCTTTAGTCCTCCAGGGTTTATAATGTTAGTGAATGGTGGTTTTGAAGACAAAAATAATGCATCCATTTGTAATCCATAGGACTCCAGTGGGTTAATAAAGGGCTTCTGAAGCGAAGCAATGTGTTTTTGTAAGAAAAATATCCATATTTATTTATTTATGATGTAGGATGTTGGAGTATTGTAATCTTAGATGCCGCAGGAAGCTAGTCATTTGAATTTATAAGAGAAGACCTTCCGAAGACCTTTATTAACCCCCTGGAGTCGTATGGATTACTTTTTTTTTATGGATGGATGTATTGTTTTTGACTTCAAAACGCGCCCCCCCATTCACAACCATTATAAACCTTGGAGGACTAATATTTTTAAATATATTTCCGATTGAGTTCATCCGAAAGAAGATAGTCATATAAACCTGAGGGTGAGTAAATCATGGGATAATTGTCATTTTTGGCGAACTATCCCTTTAACTCTTCACATGAAATATAAACAGATTCAACAGCACTCCCTTAATATCATCAAAGGAAGTTCTTTAGAAAGGAAAGGACCATTCTTTGAAGTCATTTGCCATATATACTAAAGTAAATGAGTTAAAGTCTACATTTCAATTACACAAGATGTGTGCAAAATGAGCCCAGTAGCAGAATTCGGGTGTATTTAGTCAAATTTTAGTCCCATGTGAAGTGCTTTAAACCACTTGCACGGAAACCCATGAATATGTCATCAAAATTGCCGTCAAGAGAATTAGAACTCTCTTCCCACTCTCTGCAGTCTGAACTGCAGCCCAGCTGCATTAAGTTGCTTTTCCCCATTCACTGCCTTGAAGCCTCTCACCACTGCTATTTTCCATGCCCTTTTATCTCCCCAGAGTGCATCTCAAAGTCCTATTATGGATCTACAGTTAATAAAAGCTTGGCCACAGAATGGATATATGCTCCTATATATGCTGGAAGAGCCTACTTTTATAGAGCCCCTCTGACCCACTTCTGACCCATGTAATGTGCAAACATGTTGAAGAAAATAACAATACAAATTCTTCTTTCAGACACTGCCCCAGGAACATTATTATTATTCTAAATTATAATATGAGGTGCTTCGTTCAGTTCATCAGGATTCAGAGAAAGCTTTCAGGGATGGAATGAAGAGTTGTTGAATATGTTTGTTTTTATATCTAGTCTAATATTTGATGTTTCATAAGTGGAATACATGAAGTTCCCTGATGATGTAATGATATTTTCTCACACACACACACACACACACACACACACACACACACACACACACATACTTACATACATGCATATATACACATATATATATAAATAACTTGAATCAAACACTCCAATATATATGTATATATATACATATATATTGGAGTGTTTGATTAAAGTTATTCGTTCTAGGCAGGTGATAAGCTGATGCTTTAGATGTATGTAAATATCTTAATGGCCTGCGAGCGACAGCTCTTAAAAAGTTTTGCCTGATGTTTAATGCTGTTAGCAGTCTTGTATTCCTTCAAATGTTTCTTGTTTTCCTTCCTTCAATAGTTTTACACATAAAAGGGCACTTTAAATTTGACTCCTGTAACATTAATTAATACTAATCTTTTAATGCCTTTGCTGAAGGGGCTAATTGAAGCCCACAGGTTTTACAAGTTATTCTTAGAGGAGTAATTATATGAAGAAGTACCATTGTGTCCACAACATTCAATGAAGTACACTAAAAACAAAAACTATAAGCTAATATTAATTTATTTTTTTGCAAATGTAATA
>RJVU01020258.1:2634685-2651523 GCA_003731715.1 Anabarilius grahami
ATATATATATATATATATATATAATCAAATTATTAGTTAATACTATTAATTTTGTTTAGGAATGGGAATGAAGATGAAGTGACCATTATAGTGGAGCTGTTTTCAGTTCTAATCTTTCAGCAATCATAATTTTCTTATTCATTCTTTGACAGGATTCATCAACATGTGCATGTTTTCTGCTATTTGTAGGAAAATCACATGGACTCTTGAATGCATATGCCTTGATATGCCTTTACCTTGATAACAGGGAGAGCAGAAGCCATTTTTTTGTGTTTATGCTCAAAAGTTTGGAATTTTTTATGTTTTTGAAAGTAATCTCTTCTGCTCACCAAGACTGCATTTATTTGACCAAAACACAGTAAAAACTGTAATATTGTGAAATATTATTACAATTTAAAATAATTGTTTCCCTTTTTAAGCATTATTTATTCTGTGATGACAAACCTGAATTAATTTTTTTATTTTTTTTAATCTTACTGACCCCAGACTTTTGAATAGTAGGCCTATTGCATTCATTTAGTGTGATAGATTGAAAAGGCACTTGACTTTAATGCCCAAACTATACTTCACTTTTACGCATACACGAGGGTCAGCGTACAGTGCACGTGATGCGAATTTTGTCATCAGAAGAGTAGCACTGCCGGATTTTTGTAACTGCGCATACTTGTACGCGCAGGTCGCACTCGCACATGTGCATTTAATTTCTTTTCCCAGTAATTAGTTTATCCACAAGGTGGCAACCGTGCCCTGGTGCCGTCGATTCTCAAGGTATTCAAAGAAAAACTGCATAAACAGAACAGACCTGCATGAGTACAGGTCTCTGCAGGACAGTAATGATCAGTGGGCGAGGCCATAAACAGAGGGGCGTTTTTGAGAGCGTTACCTGATTTGCCCACGTCAGAGTGTGGGTAGGGATTAGGGGTGGGGTCGGTTGAAAGGGATAATTTTCATTGCATGATATATAAACACCCACCAGTTTGAAAACACCCACAAATACAAAAACGCCCACTTTTGTTCCACAGAGACCTCATACTCGATGCAAGCAACAGCGACAATGGAGGCCTATTGAGACGAGAGATTGTGCAAAGAGGTTAGAAATACCCTCATTTGTACAACTCTAGCAGGAAAGTATACAAAGATGTACATTGGTGTGCATGCGTCGAACGACTGTGTATGCGTACAAGTCAAATGAAGTATACGTTGCAAGGCTGTGCATTTGATTGTGTACGCATAAAAAAAACGAAGTATACAGGCTTAACACTATAGTGAAAAACACTCATCAACCTTTTGGTAGTAAAATAACTAAGCACTTATTGATTCTGAAAAGAAGCTTGTAGTGTTGAAGAGCTGTTGTGCACAGAAGCCATGAGTTTAGATTATGCTTTAGTTCTCCTGTGTGCTTCATTGCCAACTCGACCTGGCAGTTTAACCTTGTGGTCAAGAGGTAATGAAAATGATTCAAAATAGGTTTTTCTCTTTCATCAATACTGTAAAAATTCAGCAAAACTCCAGTACCAAAACAGACTGGTCTTAAATGAGAACAGATTGTGTGAGTGATTAAGCTGCTAAAATAGTCAGAAAAGATGGATGGTCTGATTGATTCGTAATGTCTATTTGTAGTCTCAGTGTCGTAATTTTGAGATTTTTTGGTTGCCCACTCAATATACTGTAGTTTAAGTCTCCAAATGTGAAATGAAAACCCTATTCACTGGTCTGTTAAAAACATTATTGAAGTGAACTGCAATAAATGACTTCAAATACAGTTTTAGTGCTCACTGCCATCTAACGTCTTAAACGTTCAGATACCTGAGCAGGGGTTGTAAAGGTCAGAAGCGCATCATTCACAGATGAACTTTATCATTTCAAGAGGCAGAGATTTAAGCAGAATGTGGAAAATGAAAGAAATAATGTGGAATTTAATCTGCTGCAGTCTGTTTCACTGTTATTCAGATTTAATATGAGTATTGGGACTCAGTGATGCATAATGTATGTTATTTTTCACACCAAAAAGAAAAAACAAAAACAAACGGCAGCCTCCTATCTTTAGGATAGATTTATTGCTTTATTCTTCTTCACCCCTCAACAGAATACGTTCTATTTTTATCGCAGAAGGCCATTTTGTATGAAAGTATTCAGTTAATTACACAACCCAGTGGCTTCGGTATAGGCAACACATTTTCTCATTAGGAAACACAGGGAGCCTGGACTGAATACTCATGAGGTTATTAGTTTAGTGAACTTAATTTCATCTCAAGAAAATTGTTTGTACCTGGCATTCAGATCCTGCCATCACCATATCAACCTTTTACATTAGCTACATTAGACACAAGTCACCATGATTACCTTAAGCTACTTTTGTGGTTGAAATGACAATGTTTCTGATTTAACCCACACCATCAGGTGAGATTAAACCCCTTTCATGATAGCAGAATTCTGCTTGTCTTGTGCATTTTGAAGAACTGATTAGCATTTTCTGCTTGTAAAGCTCAAAATATTAACCAATATCACACAAGCAGGAAGTAGAATTCAAATAGAATTGAAATTCAAAGAAACTCATATAACTGTAATTTTCAGCTACTGCAATTTTTAACTGTATGACATGCCATCTGTAGACATTTGCATTTATTTAGCATATTTCATCATATTTAATTAAAAAAATGTTCCATCAAGGTGGAAGAAAACTTAATTTCCCAGAATGCATTACCTGTGTTCTTTGAATTCAAATTCTATAATTTCCTCTTCCTGTCAGGTACTTCCTAAACCGGAAGGGAGCCAACTATCCCATGGATCCACAGGAGAGGATCTATGAATGGCACATGATAGGTCACATAATAATGACAAAATGGCGAATGCAGTACATCCGGATTATATTCATACAAGATAGAACATACTTTTTTAGCAGTTGTGAAGTAATTACTTATTCCTACTCGACAGTATGTGATTTCGGACACAGCCATGGACTATAAAGTGCACTTGAGGATTAATAGGGTTACTTGAATGAATATGTGAGCTGTTACAGCTTTTGTGTCTGATTTGAGACTAGAATAAGTCAGAGTGCAGCTTATAGTTTGGCTTATAAAATGGCACTGAAAGCAACTGAGCAGTGCCATTTTGAGAAACCCTTCAGAAGATATGTTAGATCAGCATAATGAGTTGTTCATCATGTAGCCTTGTCAAAACTGTCAACATTCATTCTCACCCTTGGTTCAAACTTCAAAGTGAGGATATTTTCTCTGAGGATAGATGTTTCCTTAATTCAGAGTTAGCATCTGTTCTGCTAGAAAGCATGTTGCTTCATGAGAATAGAGTGAGTCATATATTGTCATTCACTTTGGCTAATAGAGGTCAAGGTCACAGCAAAAAGTTGAGAGAAAAGCACTCTTGCGTGACTAGGAAATGAGATCAAATTAAATGAAAATATCAGCTCAGAAAATACTGAATTGAATGGAACAATGGACTGTATGCACAATTGCTTCAGCATTTAGTGTCAGTGGCCACCGCAACAACTCCGGTGCAGTGCAGTGTGTGGAAATTGTGAAGAAAATTAAGAACAAAAATAAATCTTGAGGAAGTGTCCCACAACAGGACACAGCAATGCTGATCCGATCCACCTTTATGCTAAAGGTATTTAAAGTATCAACTCATTACTCACATGGTATATTTTATTATACAAAAATGCTGTGTTTTAATTATAGAGTCCATTTAACAGCAAATTTCACTGCGAATTATATACACTGGGGTCCAAAATTCTGAGACCACTACCGAAAACTATTATGTTTTTAATATTATTTAAAGTATAATTTGATATAAAGTATGAAGGAGACATTAAATGATTCTTATTTTTATTAGCTATTATTATATTTTAAGCAAATTACGCTTTAGTCTGTTTAGTTTTAATCCCTCGGTTTCACAGACAAGGCTTAAACTAGTCCTAGACTAAAATGCATGTTTGAGCTGTTTGAACTGAGAGCAACTTGCACTGATATATCTTAAAATATGTCAGAGCCATTGTTTTGTCTCAAGATACACACCAGTAATGTTTTTTTCTAAGCCACGTTTATAAAAGCTACTTAAATGTTCTAATTGAACTGAGGTTTAATCCTGGCTTAATCTAAGCCCTGTCTGTGAAACCTGGCCGTTATGTTTTGGTTTGGTTTTCTCTGTTCCCGTTTTGCCAGTGTTTCCCTGCGGCTGCATCCAATAACTTAGGCAGCTGACTTGTTGCCTCGCTGCCCTATCAGGCAATGACTCTGCAGGCAGCGTTTGTGCATGAAGGTACCTCGCAAAACTGATTTTGGACAGGCTTCTGAGGCAGCGTAATGGTTTAATGATCTATAGCAAAATAGAGCGAGCTTTGGCGAGAACTAATTACTACAATAATGAAATGACATCAAAAGTGGAAAACAATAGTAAAACATGTACATTTACACACAAACTGACCACCAACCGCAACTTTCAGACTCCATCTTTATTTTTAGCTCCAATGTCACAGAATGGAAAGAAAGCACAGGATTGTGGGATATCAAAGGCAGCGAAGGATACATCTATGCTGCCTTCAAAAATCGATCAGATGAAGGGATCTCATGAGACAGACATTAGATCCGGACGTGCCTTGATGCCTTCCTATCTTGGGGTGCATCCTACGAAGGTAGCATTTTTCAGTTTTCGGATGCAGCCCCTGTTATTGTTATTTACCTTGGTTGCTGATTTGAGTTCCACACCTGTTCGCTGTTCCGTTGATTACTTCCTGTGTATTTAAGCCCTTAGTTTCCTCTGTTCATCGTTCCATGTCGTCTTAGTTTAACTTGGTTGATGTTTATATATTCCTGTGTTCCCAGAGCATTAAAGATTATATTAGTATTTTCCTCGTGCAATTTACTACAACCAAGACACCTGACAAAAATGCCCAAATGACAACTTCAAGGCTGAAGATGATGAAAAATGATGATGATCAGCATCTGAAAATGTATGAAGTATTTAACCCACACCAAAGTATTTTCCTGGGCGGTAAATAGTTTCCAGATACAATAATTTCCGCTTTTTGTAATCATATAATGTATTCTGTAAACAAGAATAACTTTGACGAAATATTACAGTATATTCAAGATAACCATTTACTCAAAGTCTAGGGGAATTGCTTTATTGCTGTGGGTGCAGAAACCCTTGACTCACAACTAGCTACTCTGTAAGACTGTATAACCTTGAGCCCATCCATGCTAATCCCTTTGGGTCATTACATATACAACCTCCACCCCTCAATCTCTTTACATATGGTCCAGGCCTCCTGTCCATCTCTTTCTGCTATTTAACATCTTTACAAGTTGACTTCCACAGCATGCACCAATCACTCTTTCAATTCCCTTTATGCCCAGCTTTAGACTTTATCTACCCAAACAGCTGCCAGTGCGAGGGTGAGGTCTGTTCCCTTTTCCCATGCACCTCTGCATTCTCTGACAAACAGATGGATCTGTCCATTTCTCTGTATGCAAACCATCATGGGGTGAGGCAGAGAACAGACAACAGGCTGATACCCGGGGTGCATCCCAAGCAGTTTCTCTGACAAAGCGAGAGGCAGCTGGAGACATTTCACATTTCAAAAATACTTACAGGTGACTTTCCAAGAATCTCATATCAACACACTTTCACTGTTGTGTTCATTTATCCAGAACTACCAAATGTCGCTGTTGTGCCAGTCAAAACGTAACTTTGAAGCAGACCTCATTTTGGAGCACTAGAATCATAAAGTCCAAATTTTAAGGGTTAAAATAAAAATTCCGTCAGATAGTTGCAAAAGGAGTGTTTCATACAAGAAAACAGGACACTGATTTTTACTTTCAGGATTGAAAAAAAAAAGGCAAGCACCAAAAGTTCTCATTTTCTATGTTCCAAGTCTTCTAAAATTATACAGTATTTTCTTATTCTTAAAGCTTGTTGTGAGGAACAGTGAATTTAATTATTATTTTTTTTTTTCCTTGGAAATCTTTCTCTCTTTCAAAGCTCTTAGATGTCATTTATCAGTCTCTAAAAACCACTCTGACCGAATTAACATCAGTGGTTTCAAATGCAATTCGCTCACACTTGTCTTATGAACGATTGTGACTATGATGGTTTATTTCGCCAATTCTTAAATTAAATTATTGTGACTGAATGTTTATCGGCATTTTGTGTTTATGTATTGTTGTACGCTTATTAGAGTTTATTGGAGCTCAAAAATACCATGATACGTTTAATCCTATTATACTAGTATATGCCTAATTTGATTTGCATCAGACATGATATTACCTAAAGTTTGCAGAAACAATGAAAGAATCCTCTGAACTGAGATGAGATTGTCTCAAGAGCAACAATTTGGTGGTTCACAGATAAAAGTCGCTACAAGTTTCCGTGCCTTACTCATTTTCAACTTATAAAACCAGCATACTATCCTCATTTTAGGTTTGTTAGTCACAGCTATGCCACTAATACCACACTAATAACGTTTGAAGCATATTTAGAGTCTTTATATGGGTATTCTAGATCAATTTGATATCACTGCTGTCTTGTTTCGAGATAATTACAGAGCCAAAGATGTGAAAAGGTGCACCATGATATTTGTCTAAAACTAATTGGAAAATGAACTATTCTTTCACAACGGTATACCTGTCTGCTTTAATATTTGTTGCACGGTAATGTCTGCACTGTCTCTGTTCTTTTTTTTTTTCTTTTGTCTGTTTGTAATTGTTTGACCCACCACCCCTGTTTTACAGTGCTCATTTGCATATTCATGTTCCATATGCTGCAAAATCCTGTCTCGATGTCTGCTTTCACTTTGCGAACAAATCACCTCTCGCCCATTTATTTGTACTGTTATTTGATTTCTCTTACATATTTTTTATCTTTACTTCTTTCTCGCTTATTCTATATATGCCGAGGATTTTTCAAATACCTTGAGAGAGCTGTTAGCATTCCCATTCATCTCAGTGGATGTTGGATGCTTTGGCTCCCTTGGTGAAACTGTATTTCGTTTTTCTAGTATAAGTACTGAACGATATTATTAAAATGAACCTGTCACATTTTGCCTGTGTTTTGGTTTCATTTTCAAGGACTTTTAATTTGCTTTTCTTTGTTTCCTGTTACCTTTGTTCCTATGTTCCCGGTTGCCATTGGTTGTCATAGTAATTCATTATATTATTGATTAGAGCACACCTGTTTATCATTGAGTTCGTTATCTTGTGTATTTAAGACCTTTAGTTCTCTGTGTTCATTGTTTGGTGTTGTTAAAGTACACACCGTTACTTTGATTCTCTCTTTTGTGTTGTTGAATGAAAGCTAACTCTGCTCTTTGAACTGATACATTTCTCTTTGTCATCCTTTGTGGGCTAAGTTGTAACAGAACCTTGATCCTTCATTTTTAGGACTGAAATTTGCTTTGAAAACAATCTGCTAAATGAATACATGTAAATGCCCGCTAAAATTGCTCTTTTAGCAATTCTGAGGTGAAGTTATTTTGACTCCACTGCAATTCAACTGCTGACAAAATGTGCATTTTAAATATTTTAAAGCTAGCTGAGCTGTGCTTGTTTTAGTTTATTTTTTTCTGACTAAATAAATTACAACCTTGTGGATCAATCTGATTCTATTTCCATTCCCTCTTGGACAGGTATAAGACCAGCAGTTGTCTAGGATCTACTGCGATTTGTGCTTTGTTGTTGTAGTTTGAGCGCCTGTCTTCCCTCAGCACTCATTGCATGTGCATGCTAAACGCTTGGCATTCTAGATGCTTCATTTGTTTTAGCTTCTTGTTAGAAGAATTACAAATGCGAGATTGAGTATGGTCTGTAGACGGTCTCAGATCCACTTTTACAATTGAAAGAGAATGGCTAATTATGTAAGCTCTCTTAATTAGGGATTATGAAAACAAACAAACTTATGAAAATCAACTAAATGGTAGCTGGCAATTGCCAAAATTATTCCGCTGTCGTTAGCTATCTCCCATATTTAGTTTTACAAAACGGTCACAATGATTGTTTTTATATTATTCTTAAAGGGGGAGGGATAATGCTATTTCATGTATTCTGACTTATTTACGCTGTTAAAGAGTTGGATTCTCATGCTAAACATGGCCAAAGTTTCAAATCACGAGTTGGACGTATGACGGAGTATTTCTGTGCCAAAAATACTCTTCCAAATCCTCATAAACTTCACAATCTTTTTTTCGAGTATGGGCCTGTGTGACGTCAAGAAGGTCGGAATTCCTTGTACGGGCACTTCTCCCGGAACACATCGACCAGAGCTAGAGAGCAAGAGCACGCTCATCAACGCGCATTCGGCTTTACGGAATATGTCGGCTGCGCTGCACAGGTCACAGGATTTCACGAAATCAACAATGTCTCCAAAGAAGTGTGTTTTTGGTTGTGAGGGAAAGATAACCTTGCTTCCCAAAGAACCCAGCGTTAAGTGGATCTGACAGTTTTGTGCTCACGCATTACATTGATGCGCTCTCGATATCTGTTATTAAAATAACCATAGAAACTGATAGTTGCAATCACTTTTTTATTGGTTAAAATGAATGGAGAATATCTCGTGTTTTTCCGTGGGTGCTCGAGCCCTCAGGATCGGCGCTTATGGTTTCATAAACAAGGCCCAGTTCTACGCTGGATTTACAGATCATTTGAAACTGAAAGGTGGAGCGGTCACAACGATAATGATCTCGGTCATGATCGAGTTTTACCGCAGGTGGTGAGTAAAACTGCTTCAAATGTCTGTTTTGTTGGCAATAGGCGCCTAAGTGCATATAATGTAAACAACACGAACGTAGTGAATTCATAAAATCATTATTTTTGTTTAGCTAACCATTGATAGCTTGCAGACGATCGCTATGCAAAAGCTGCGCGTGCTCGTCACTCTTTAGCTCCGCTCACACGACACGCCTCCAGGCGTTTTCGGAAAGACTCGGTACAGCGTATGTATCTTTTACAAATATGATAAAACTAAAGACTTTTCGGAGATTTGAAGGATGCACTACTACTCTATAGGTACTCAAGATTAACAAAATAATCCCCCCCACCCCCACCCCCCCCCCNATATGATTGGGCTAGTTTTGAGTAGCAATTAGGTGGGTTTTGTTGTGAGAACCTGGCAACCCTGCTTGGTGGACTAGATCTGCTGCTTCAATGTCTTTGTTTTGTCAAGTTTTTTTTGTAATAATGTATTCAAGCCCACTTTATGTTCAAAAAAGTATGAAAAGAAATGTATAAAATCTCACATGCTTGAAATTCATTAAGCATAACAGGAATGAAGCCACTATTTATCTAAACACTTCAGCACAACTGGCTCCTTTTACAGACACATCTGAGGCTTAACAGGAGAGCGCAGCTTTACATACTAATAATTGTGGTGAGGAAGATGATTCATTTCCATCAAGTCAGTCTTAACCTCAGGCTACACTTGCTCTTACATTCACTTGATTAAGTCAGCGTGAATAACAATGACCAAATGTAACACTGGATGCCAGCAAACAGTTTGTTAATACAAACCCAATCGTTCAGTTGTCATAGGCCTATTCAGTCTGTGTTGAAGAGACTTTGCTTAAAGTAGCAAAAGAAAAAGACATGCATCTGGTAGTTTGTTGTATCCTTCCCTATGGACCATGATTATATCAGCTAGAGGGTTATGTCTAATTAGACTAATTTGTGAACTATACTTTGTGAACTGTAAACTGAAGAGTATATTGTTGCAATGTGCTTTTATTAAGCATTATGCAGTACAAAGAGTGACTTGGTGGGTCAAGTAAACAATTAGGCCTAACAATAATACATTTTGGCTGTATCACGATGAGATGTGTGTGTGTAAAATAACGTTTGGTCTATACCAACTTGGCTTATGATCATCACGCAGAAGGAGTAAAATTATGCTGGAAGCCATTTCCTGTGCTCTCATTTCTAGTTACTAGTTTTAAGATTTTATCATATTGATCAGCACTTTATCCTTTTACTACATTTCTGTTCCTTGTTTTACTCTGACCGTCTGGACCATTGCAGCAGTCTCTTCCAAAAAGCCTCTGGGCTGAATAAACACCTGAGATAGTTTAGTTAGGGAAGATGGAAATGTGGATGGTGGTGCAACCCTTAGTGCATTACACAAATAAAACCTATAAAAAGCCTCTCTATAAGGTTATACTGATTTATGTTATTAGCCCGTGTACATTTAAAAGCTGAAGCCCATTGTGGGCTGCTTCCATTTAATAAAAATTAGATTTCTGTTTTATAGTTGAAAGCATCAGTGACTATATCCGTTTGGAAGCTGTCAGTCGTCATTATGTAGATTGTGATCAAATATTATAATGCTGCTCTCAGTAGGTGGCTTTTAAATTGAATTGTGTGGAGAGCTACAGGAGGTGTTTCCCCCAGCAGTTGATTTTTATTAAATTGATATTTGAAATTTTTTGTGGTGAAGTCTCTCCCAGAGTTTAATGGAAGTGTAGTAAGGCCAAAGAGAGTTTATGGAACTGTTATTCACAGTACATCTAGTCTCATAATGAATTGTTATAAGTGAAAAGTTGAACAACATTTGTGGCAGCACTACTTATTAACAAGCTTTTTTCAACTGTAAGATTTTTGCAGTAATATATATGGTTTTGTTTACTAGTTTACATAGAATAGATTAAAATAAATGTTAAGTATATATTTAAGATTTGCCCTGCGTTCCATTCGGAAGGGCTCATCCCTATGCCCTAATCCCTTCAAAGGGTTTACACTCCGGAGTGAGTGCTTCTAAGGGATGAAGGGTGTAGGGGTAAAATAAAAAAACTTTTTTATGGAACGCACTTCTGCGTCGTCTTGACGAGACAATCAAGGAGGTGCCTTCATCACACATTTTGTACCCTGGTTGACCCCCAAAACATGCTCTGAACGATGAGTAGATTGTGCAAGCTGCGACTTTTGTTTAACGTTAGTTTATTTATTTATTTTTGGTTTATCGCACCATATTGTATATTATGTCTATGTATTTGAAACATTTGAATGGACTGATAAAGGTAGATGTAAAGTATTTTTATTAAAGTGCAATGTTGTTTTGACCATAATAATGTACCAAATCTAACTCGTATAAATATTACAGTAGTATAGAAAATACTATACATACATTTATAGGTGAAAACGAACTTCGAGCCTCCTGTACACATTCTGTGATGCCTTCCCTGTGCAAAGGATCATGGGGGCCCAAAGTGTCCATCAGTTGTACCCTTTGAAATCCTCCAAAAGTTGTACCCTTTGAAATACTCCAAAGTGCCCTTCGGAGGGTGATATATACCGTTTGGAACGCACCGATAGAGTCTAAAAAATAACATTGAGTTTTGATATTTAATATTAATATTTTTGAAAGAAATCTCTTATGCTCACCAAGGCTGCATTTATTTGATCAGTGTATATATATATATATATATATATATAATATATTTCAGTATTTATATTAATAATAATAACATTTGTAATACATAAGGTAAATTCAGCATCATTACTTCAGTGTCACGTGATCCTTTAGAAATCATTCTAATATGCTGATTGGCTGCTGAAGAAACATTTCTTATTATTATTATCAATGTTGAAAACAGTTATGCTGCTCAATATTTTTATGGAAATATTAAACAGCCCAGGATTCTTTGATGAATATAAAGTTCGAAAGAATAACATTTCTTTAAAATAGAATTATTTTGCAACATTATAAATGGTTTTTACTGTCATTTGATTAATTTTAATGCATCCTTGATTAATAATAGTATAAATTTCTTTTTTTTTTAAGTCTACTTACTCAACTTTTGAACAGTAATGTTTATATACAAACAAAATCAAGCAGCATCAGATATTATACTCACATTTATTAATTTGTTCCCTTAATTACATATATTTAACATTTTTAATATCACATTTGATATTAAACATTTGGATTTGTGTTCATAATTGTAATCGCATGACGTTTACACGTTTAAACATAAAATCCCATATTAATAGTGTTTAAGGCTCAGTTGGACACAATGGTAGGCAGATGACAGTTATTTCTTTTAACATGTTAGCATAGGCATTTTAACATTGTTAAAATAGAGGGAGAGCAAATGTTACTGTCCTGGTGCAAATGTTTAAACATTGGGCTTCAGTCTGAGAGCCATGTTAATGTAATCAGAGCATGAAATGTAACAACAATATCCCGTAGATGAGTGACTGAAGCGCCTGTGAGAGAACAAGGCAGTTGGCTTCTGCATTGGCATTACATTAAGGGTTTATTCAGCTCCCTTTCTCCAGCGTCTGCCATTCCTATGATTTATTTAGCTAATGTCTTATCATCGCTTGGACTCGGCCATAATCATGTGTCATCTGGCCGATTAATGAGTGGATATGGCCTGCTAAAGTCTTCAAACATTTGATCATTCAACTCTTTTGAATAGTGGGGGAAGCCTGTCAAGTGAGTCCGTAAACAATCAAGGTTTTTCATTATCTGCAGAAAAATAATCCATTCTAATAATCCATCTATTCAGTGTGGTAACGAATGAACCGAGTGTTGCGAGAGACTGATGACTTTTTAAGGATCATAAAGCAATCCAGAGGGACGAAGCAAGGCTGGATTATTCAAAAGTGTTTTAATTTATTAGGAAATTCTGAGAGAAGGACTTCCCTTATCAGCGCCGACGCTTCAGTCTAAATGAGATTCTTTTGACATTTCATTTGCCCCCATGGAACAGCAGCTAAATTTGCAGCAGTTGAACCCCCTCCTCTGAATGTCATTTAGAAATATCATTTCCCATTTTGGAGACAGGGAAAAAAAAATCTGAGGTTACTATCGGCATGTGAGTTATTATCTGCAATGTGGAATCCATTGAAGAAGGGGAGATATTATGGTACAATGAACAGCACTCAAGAATAATGTTAATAGTGTATGTAGGGAAATGTACAGTATATGTATATAGTAAGAGAGACGGGATAATAGATTAAGTTGTACATTTTAAAGGTCATTTTTTGTATGACTCTATCGTGACACTATGACTCCTTGCATTGCTATATAATATATATATATATATATATATTACAGTATCTCACAAAAGTGAGTACACCCTTCACATTTCAGCAACTACTTTAGTATATCTTCTCAACGGACCATACTATAGAAATGAAACTTATATATATTTTAGAGTAGTCAATGAGCTGCTTGTATAGCAGTATAGATTTACTGTCTTCTGAAAATAACTTAACATACAGCCATTATTGTCTAAATAGCTGGCAACAAAAGTGAGTACACCCTAAGTGATAACAGCTCTCCGTCTTTTAACCATGCAGAGCCATATGTCCTATTCATCATGTTCATGTTTTTGTCTGCTTGATAGGACCATACAAATTTGCATATCTTGTATTAGAGCAGTTAAAATTTGGTGCTTTGAGTACAATCCTCTCATACTGACCACTGGATGTTCAACATGGCACCTCATGGCAAAGATCTCTCTGAGGCTCACAAGAAAGCCCGCAAACAGTTTGCTGAAGACAACCTGTCCAAGAGCATGAATTACTGGAACCATGTCCTGTGGTCTGATGAGGCCAAGATAAACTTGTTTGACTCAGATGGTGTCCAGCATGTGTGGCGACACACTGGGGAGAAGTACCAAGAAAATTGTGTCTTACCTACAGTCAAGCATGGTGGTGGTAGCATCATAGTCTGAGGCTGCATGAGTGCTGCTGGGACTGGGGAACTGCACTTCATTGAGGGAAGCATGGATTCCAACATGTACTATGACATTCTGAAGCAGAACATGATGCCCTCCCTTCAGAAACTGGGCCGAACGGCAGTTTTCCAACATGATAACGACACCAAACACACTGCCAAGATGGCAACTGTCTTGCTGAGGAAGCTGAAGGTGAGGGAGTGACCAAGTCTCCAGACCTGAACCCTATTGAGCACCTGTGGGGCATCCTCAAGTGGAAGGTGGAGAAGCGCCATATGTCTAACATCCAGCAGCTCCGTGATGTAATTATGGAGGAGTGGAAGAGGATCCCTGCAACAACCTGTGCAGCTCTGGTGAATTCCATGGCCAGGAGGATTAAGGCAGTGCTAGATAACAGTGGTGCTCACACAAAATATTGACACTTTGGACACAGTTTTGATGTGTTTACTTAGGGTGTACTCACTTTTGTTGCCAGTTATTTAGACAATAATGGCTGTATGTTGAGTTATTTTTAGAGGGCAGTAAATCTGTACTGCTATACAAGCAGCACACTGACTACTTTAAAGTATATACAATTTTCAATTCTATAGTATTGTCACTTGAGAAGATAATGGTTGCTGAAATGTGAGGGGTGCACTCACTTTTGTGAGATACTGTGTGTGTATATATATATGTAATATAATATTATATAATATAATATTTTATATATATATATATATATATATATCTGTCTATCTGTCTGTCCATCAANTCAATCGACAGACAGACAGACAGAGATATTTAAATTTGCATTGTAATATTATTGTAATGACAGTAGATCTGTTTAGTCATGATTTCAATTTTTTTTCATCGATTCCTTATGTCTTTAGGTATTTTTATGTTTGTGGTATGGCTGTTTTATTTATGTTGTAGAATATTTACTTCTCTTTGAGAAGTGACAACCTTATTTTACTCATAAATTTAAATTAATAATGATAAAAATCACTACACTAAAACATTAGACATTCCATAAATGCTAATTCTGGTCCAGGTTTTAGGTCAACTGGTGATTCACATTAGATTCCTATTACTTTAATTACACTATTTTTTACTGTATTAATAATAATAATGATGATAATAATAATAATGATAATAATTGACATGAAAATGTCACAATACAAAAAAAAAAAAATCTTGAAAAATTTGTATTTAATTTAATTGATCAGTTTCTCTTTGTTTGATTCACCCAGTTGTTCCTCTTTATTTGAAGTGGTTCCAGTTTGAATCTTTTGGTGCATATTTGACTCTGCACCAAAAGTCTCCGAAGGGTATCTATCTCTCTTCTCCAAAGGGAAAACAGATGAGGCTGTGCTCTTCACGAGGTGTTTGATCCGTTGGAGGGTGGAAACTGAGTAGCTCAAACTGGGGTAAAAAATAAAGAGAGAGGAAAAAAGAGTGGAACATAATTAGTAGGAACAAAGCTTACAGCAGGAACCCCAGTTCACCCACAAATCCTTTACTCAAATTGATCAGGGCTGACAAACTGAAGCTAACTTTAGTGTGCAGTGTGAAAGGCCAAATCACATGACTTGCTTGTGTGATAGTGCTTAATGTTAGTTTCTAGGGGGCACTGTTAAAAAAAGAATGTGTGCGTGAGTCGTTTATAATTGGTGTGCTCTGAGAGGTGTTTATACTGTGTTCTGTTGAATTCATTTGGCAGTATACTGTAAATCAACATCCACTTTCATTGTACTGATACTGAGGCTCAGACATTCTACTCTACTTCTGCTTTATCCTGCTTTGTAAGCAAAAAAACATAAAAAATGCATGGCAGCATCTATACTGCAAAACACAGCAACCGGTTTACATTTTAAAGCCTTAAAGGGGTGGTTACTATACCATATGTACCATATATATATATATATATATATACAAAAAAGAAAATTCTGTCATCATTTATTCACCCTCATAATATTTCATGGCTTATTTTATTGCGTGGAACACCAAAAGAGTTATATAACAATGTCCAAGCTTCTTTTCTGCAAATAATGTAAGCTAATAGTGACGTCTGTCCCTGGTCACCTATAATAATTCCTTTTGTGTTATGTGAAGGAAAGAAAGTCATACAGGATTAAAACACTGACAGAATTTGTATTATTTTGGGGTGAACTAACCCTCTATTTTTATATTTAAAAATCATTGTATAAAATGAAAATGTATAATTTATACACACACACACACACACACACACACACATATTATATATACAGCGCTGGAAAAGATTAAGAGACCACTTAACATTGATTTCTGAACTTGGAGTGGTCTCTTAATTTTTTCCAGAGCTGTATATATAATATATAATATGTGTATATATATACATACATATTTGTATATATATATATACACATACATACATACATACATACATACATNACAATATTGCCAAAGCATACATAAAACAATAATAAAAACATCTGTATAATAGAAGAAAATAATATAAAATATTATAATGCTATTAAATATTATAACATAACTTAATTGGGGCAGTTGTGGCCTAATGGATAGAGAGTCGGACTTGTAACCCAAAGGTCATGGGTTCGAGTCTCAGGTCCGGCAGGGATTGTCGGTGAGGGGAGTGAATGTCCAGCGCTCTCCCCACCCTCAATACCACGACTGAGGTGAGACCCTTGAGCAAGGCACCGTACCCCCAACTGCTCCCCGGGCGCCGCAGCAATGGCTGCCCACTGCTCCGGGTGTGTGTTCACGGTGTGTGTTCACTGCTCTGTGTGTGTGCACTTGGATGGGTTAAATGCAGAGCACAAATTCCGAGTATGGGTCACCATACTTGGCCACATGTCACTTCACTTTCTTCTTTCTTCTTCTTTTCTTCTTAAACTTAAATGAATAGAGCACAATAACAAAATAGAACATGTCTGAACATTTGGTACTACCTATTAAACAAATATATACACACACACATTCTGAGGGTCACTGTGGTGGACGGTAGGGAAACACACTGAGGTCAGACATACACATTACACACATTCACCTGCTGTCTCTCAGGCTGTGGCACATCCACACGTATCTCGCAGCCAGTGCTGCTGTCGGTCCCTCTCCTAATATTAACTTTATTTGTTCTACTTCACTCATGGCTGTAAAGTTCTTTATTACGTTA
>RJVU01020258.1:2659770-2716427 GCA_003731715.1 Anabarilius grahami
CTCACCGGTCCATCGGTTGTATTTTTTAAACTTCTTTGTTGATTCAAATAGCAAACAACTCTTACTGCATGCACCGCAACAGACTTTAAAAAACAATGGTTGAAATAAAATGCTGCGTGAACTCAACCAATCAACATGTTCAGTGCCCAAGTCCCACACTTGAAAGTTCCTGGACTTTGAAAAAGTACTACTTCACGAGCAGGGACTTTCTGAGAGGGAAATATTTACCCGGAACTTCATTTAGACCCTGGTTCCTGCGGTCGAAACACACAGAGTACCACCACAAAGTCCATAGTTCCTAGGGAAAGTTGCTACGGTGGAAACGCGGCTAATGTTGAAAACAGAAGAAACAGAAATGTTTTGATGAACAGAAAGTTCAAAAGAAATACAAAGTTCTGTCTTGAAACTCCTTAACTGAATCTGCTTGCAATTACCTCATTCTCTTTAGAGCGCAGCTGATTGCTTCCTGCTGTATCAGTAGCCAATGAGCTCAATGTATGTGTAATGTAAAATGTAATATTTTAATTTATTTTAAAATCATTAATCTATAATCCACAATGCAATCTTGAAATGAAAGAAATTGATAAAACAATGTGATCAATCCATATCACACATGTTACTGGAAGCTCTTTCTAGCAATGTACAGGAATTATGTAATGCCTGGGATTGTGTAACATATGTCCATGTTTTCCCCAGTGCTGCAGTAAACTCCTGTCCCATCAGCTTCGGCAATAAAAATGCAAGCCTTCACTGTTATGATCTCACTGTGAGCCCAGAAGCCAATCGGCTGCAATAAAGGAGATTTACTCATTGGCACTAGAAAAGGCATTTCCATAAAATGAACATTGAGTGTAATTTATACTTTTTTGTGTTTCTTAGTGTGTGGAAGAGAAAGTTAGAGAAAATACAGCGTATTTATATGGATATCGCCTCTGGGGAGTCCAAGAGATCCAAATGAAGATTAATGCAAGCAATATTTCATGAATTCTGTGAATTCTTAAGCTTTTATTCTCACTCAACTGAAATTGCTTTTGTTACAGTGCAGCATTTGCAATTTGCCTATATATGAATAAACGTCTCAGAACTAAAATTACCCCCCAAATACAGAATAATAAAGATGTATAAAGGCCACTAGTGAAAATGCTTCTGTTTTGCTTATTTTTTTCATAATATACAATGATCCAACATTTTCATTACAATTTTCACTGCATAGCAACTTGAGTGAAACGTTGAATTAAAAATGATAAATAATAATAATAAAAAAACAATCCTAAATATAATACATTTTTATTTTATTTTCAAAATCCTTTTTGAATTTACTTTTTATTTCCAGATTTAAATAGGAATAGTTTCAGACTTTTAGACCCCACTGCATGTGTAAACAACAGACACCCAGTCATTCCAATTTGAAATAAGGTGTGATGAAACACCATCTGCTATCTTTAGTGGTTTCAGACAGGAATTTGTGAATGGCTTTCCATTTCTTTCTCTCTCTTTCTTCATTACTGTTGAACTGCTCTAAAAACGCTCTGAAAACAAGACCCACCCACTTCGCCTGATCACTGTCACCCTGTCTAAACCCTTACATCCGTGTGACTGTTCTCTTCCCGGCGAGCTGACAGTAACAGCCGTGTTAACATAAGAGCCCACGACACAAACAAATGCATTTAAGTGCTCAGTGGTGGCACTGAAATGGTAACTCACAGAGGGATACTGTGAAATTTGTACTGAGACAAAAGCGCAGCAGGAGGACAACGACTGCACTGCGGAGCGTGAACAGAGGTAATTGGGGGACGCAGGGACAAATCCAGCATGCCAATCCAATGCGCTGCAGACTCTGTGAATAATTCCAGAGAGGAGCTGTGCTCACTTGTTCTATGTTAGGTTTTGTGCCTGTATCACATTTCATGCAAAAAGCTGGACTGTAAAAGAGCTGCTGATGGCCATGAAATTTGTGGTTTTGTTGCTTATGTGCCCTAGTCTGACCATCACAGGAAACACGATGCATAAAAACTTTTTGAATTTGAAGATCAAGGAATATTGTACTTAATTTGTCTTAAGATTTTTAAACAAAATAAGAAAAATCTGGACATCTTTATCCTGTTCAAAAGTTTTCACCCCTGACTCTTTATGCATCGTGTTTCCTTCTGGAGCATCAGTGAATGTTTGAACCTTTTTTTAATAATTGTGTTTGAGTCCCTCAATTGTCCTCAGTGTGAAAAGATGGATCTCAAAATCATACATTCACTGCTGGAAAGGGTTCAAATATGCAAAAGATGCTGGAAATCTAAATAATTTTTGGATTTTTCTGAAGAATATTGGGCAGTTTAACTGTTCAGGACAAACAAGGGACTCATGAACAACCATCACAAAACACAAAAAACAGTTGTAGAACTTCCAGGTAACCACACACAGTAATAAGAATCAAGGATTCACAAACTTTTGAGCAGGTCGTTTTTATAAATTCAGCTATTTTTTTGTCTTGTGGATTATATGTAAACATCTTTTATGTAAAATATCTTACTCAGGACAGTACTAAATAAAAAATAACATGCTTATTGTATGATCCCTCTTATTTTGTTAAAATTATTCACATTTTCACAGATTCTGCAAGGGGTTCCCAAACTTTCAAGCAGCACTGTATGTCCGGCCCAGCTATAATGCTCTTTGGCATCAGTTAATAAATTAATACTGTCATGGTCAATAGGCAATATACACAAACACCTCTTTATAATAAAATGTAATTCTGCAGCTGGTAATTGCATAATGTTAATTGAAACAGCAAGTTCCACTGAGTTGTGTGAATAAAGCACAACCTATAAGTCAAATTTGCAAAGAAAGGAGGCAAGTTTGTATAAAAAATGACACCAATGGCTTATTTTAAATATGGCACAGCACAAATTCTGCACATTTAGCACCTGGTTGGTTTGTGTATGTTTAGTAAATATTGGTTAGCTGCAAGGTAAGCTTGATGCATAACCAAGTGCTAAAGTCTCTTGCAGTGTCTTTGGAGACCAGACAGACTTCCATCAATGCCTTACCTCCTCCGTTATATCTTCGTGCTGCAGTTAATGAATTTGAGGGGGAAGGGGAAAGGAAGGTCAAAGTGAAGACCCCAGATACTGGCCAGTTGGATGGAATTTGTGATTGGAAGCTTTCAGCTTACCTGAATCAGAGGCTTTGCTCTTCATCTGAGATTGTAGCTATATCTTAGACCAGACCTTGTGCTTTGGTCCTCCTCACTTCGCACTGTGTATATGATAGAGCTTACTGTGCCCTGGGAGGATGCTGTGGAGGAGGCCTACGAACGCAAGAGCCTTAAGTGTGCTGAGCCAGCAGCTGACGTGGAACAACGTGGCTGGAAAGCAAAGATTTACCTGGTCGAAGTTGGCTGTCGAGGCTTCGTTGGTAGATCTGCCATCAAAATTATTAAGGATTTAGGAATCTGAGGCCTAGCCCAATGGCAAGCTGTCAAGGCCCTCTCCAGTGCCGCTGAACAGGGGAGTCAATGGCTCTGGATTATGGGCCCTGCAACAACAGAGGCACACAGTGGGGGTAAAAGCAGAGGGGGGCACACCTGGGACGCCAGATGTCACCAATGAGCCCTCTGGAGGTATCGTGGGCATATATAATCAAAACACCAAGAAAAGAGGGTGTCCACCTGATGACCCCAATGAGCCTTTATATCTCCCTCCGTCTATTCCCATCACCACCATATTGCTTCTTATTTGTTCTCCACTCATCACGGGAAGGTTCAATAATAGCAAGGGATATATTACCGTCTAGTCCTAAAATGTAAATTAGGCACAGGTTTTTGTGTTGAAATACGCTCTTAAAGCATCTTTATTGGCATTGATGGTTCCATGAAGAATCTTTAACATCCATGGAACCTTTCAATTGCACAAAAGGTTCTTTATTGTGGAAAAAAAGTTCTTCAGATTTTTTAAATGTTCTTCATACTCAGACAAAAACGGTTCTTTTAAGAACTTCAGAGAACACTAAAGTACACTAAAATGTTCTTTGGGGAACCAAAAATAGTTCTTATATGACATCGCTTTGAAAACCCCCTTTTGAAACAATGACACAAAGCACAATTCTGTACGTTACTACACTAGTTTGAATACACTCAACAGAACAGATTTTTTCTTTCCTCCCAGTAAAGAACAGTTCCTGGAAATATATGATTCTTAAAATGATGGAAGTTGTTGATTTAATTAATTAAAGCCACATTTTCTTTAACACACAATGCCATCCATAGTCACTACTTTTACCATTATCATCACTCTCTTTGAGTTTGTTGTGTGTGCACCAATGTACGTGGGAGTGATTTGTATGTTCATGAATATGTATGACTGTCTTAATTGAATTCATATATCACTGCACATAGAAAGGTCAATTGACTTCACAGCTAGTTTTCTATAGGTAAGCGGGGTAGATGTGTGCGTGGGTTTTAGGTCTCTGGCTTCTAAAAACTTTAAGTCAATATTTTACTTGAAGTAATGTTAATCATACTCTAAATTAATTCATTTTTGTAAATGTTGAGTTGAACTAATATATCTTGAAAATGATTTACTAAACTTGTACTTCATTTGTTACTTCTCCTAGTTTTTACCTTGACTTCATACCCTCATATTTCGGCCATCCAATTTATTTCCAGTCTTATTCAATGATCCATAGAAATCATTAATGGTTGGATCAATGCAAAGCTTGTTCCCCCTCAATAATATCTAAAGATTTACAATAAACCACTAAGCATGAGTTATATTGTAAGAGAATAGCAATAGACGGCCACTTCTGCGAGCAGCGCCTGAGAGGGAGATTTATTTTCAATAACGGCCCAAATTTAATATAGACATTGTCTTAAGGAGATTTTTTTTTATGTGCCCATCATGATGGAAAGATATTTAAAGAAAGAAAATGGGCAAAGACAAGTCTAAAATGCTGAGCAGAAACCCAAAGCCAGCCCAATTACGTGTGTTAACTAGAGCCTGCCAAGCACCCTTTAAGTCACTTGGCCAATTAAGCTTGTTTAGTGAATTAGTTTGCCTCTAATTGGATTTAGTTACACAAACAAGAGGCTGAAAGTTTGAATGAGCTTTATATGCACACAGTACCTTGTCTTTTTAAACACAGGCATCCTGGGAGATTACCATGGGATGAATTTTGTATTCCCCCTTGGAGGCATCAGTCAAGCTCCTCTTACCTTCTCGCTGCTCTAAACTTCTTGTTGCATTCTCTGTGGGATCCTTTGAAACTACAGTAGTGAGAAGAGATGGCTCCCGCCAGTTGCCTTTGGGGTGTTTACTTTATCTAAAAGTACTGTTAAAATGTGTTTCATGCAGTGCGAAGTGATATTGTAAAACACTGATAAGGATGACTGCTTTTGTGTGAAGCACGCAAAGCAGATGCTGAAGATGCATTTCAGCCAGATTGCTCCCTAAATCTATTTGAAAAGTAGCAATATAAACACTACAGCAGCATATTGTCCTGAAGTTCTTGGGCTGTAGCGGAAAGGATGCAGGTTTGATTCCAGACGTGGTTACGTCATGCTTGATGTTCCTCCAACAGATATTCTACTGACTATAAGTAACTTTGCAAGTACATGTCAACTTATTCTAAGTCTTAAAGGGTTAGTTCACCCAAAAATGAAAGATTCTGTCATTTATTACTCACCCTCATGTTGTTCCACACCCGTAAGACCTTCGTTCATCTTCGGAACACAAATGAAGAATTTTTTTTATAAAATCCTATGGCTCAGTGAGGCCTGCATTGCCAGCAAGATAATTAACACTTTCAATGCCCAGAAAGCTACTAAAGACATATTTAAAACAGTTCATGTGACTACAGTGGTTCAACCTTAATGTTATGAAGTGACGAGAATGTTTTTGTGCGCCAAAAAAACAAATAACTACTTTATCCAACAATATCTAGTGATGGGCGATTTCAAAACACTGCTTCATGAAGCTTCGAAACTTAACGAATCTTTTGTTTCGAATCGGAGCGCATATCAAACTGCCAAAGTGAACCATTGAAATTTTGAAACACTTATAAGGTAACATAGCCTCGTTTACTGAAGTCACGTGACATTGGCAGTTTGATACACGCTCTGAACCACTGATTTGAATCAAAAGATTCATTAAGCTTCGAAGCTTCATCATGAAGCAGTGTTTTGAAATTGCCTACTAGTCTACTAATACTCAACTAATACTCTAATGAGAGTTAGTTGAAACGTAGGTGCAAGGGTATCATCAAAATAAAGTGTAACCCTTACAGTTCCACCAGTTGAGCAAATACCATTGAGATGAATGCTAATGGATACCTTTCTTCATGTATTACAAATCTCTTTGGGTCCACTCTGTGAAGTGGAAATTGTCCGACTTGACAGCTCTGTTTTTACTGCACCCGCCTACTCACGTCGACATCCAAGGTGAGCCATTTGGCATCTAACTATTCAACACTTGCTTCACTGATCTTGTTGATCCTCAGCATTACTTGGTGTCATATATCGCAAATGCCAGCCGGTTGAAAGGTTAGAGAGGTGGAATGCATGATAAGGGAAGTGTGACGGCAATGCTCATCGATGTGCAGATTGATCCACCCCTCAGAGATTTCCATAGATACGTCTTATTTATGTTGTTTATGTTCCCAGCTCTGCTTTTACAGAGCACATACATTATTCATGTAATTCTGGATTACATTTTGAGACGGTAGTATTTCAAATTGATGTTGTAATGTTGTTGGCATGTTTTGGCACTATAAAGGTTAAAGATGTTTATTTAATGAACCAGATAAAAAAAAATTATTTGCTTTTCGTCTGTTGATGGGCATTTCATACATTAAATATTCCATATCGAACCATAGTGTCACTTGCACATCCAGCACTCATCATTTTCACAACAAACCTTTAAAAGCTGTAAATTATTTAGTCAGCCTGTACACTTACAGGCTGTTTTCTAAATTGTGAAAATCAAGGCTTTGTTCAAAATGGACATATTCAGTCTTTTAGTTAGTTAGTTAGTATAAGAGTACCTTCTAAAGAAATGGTTTCAGATTTCAAAAAAAAAAAAAGTATATTTCAATGTTTTCACAACTTCACCCGAGAAACGGTGAGAAACCAATGGTTTGCATTTGGATACGAAACTTTTGCGTTCCCCTTAGAGACTTTGAGGTCACTCGTTCGCAAAATTGAAATATAATTTTTTTTCCCCCTTCTATCTTATATGTTTTCCACCACCATGTCCCCTCAAGGGCTTCATGTGACATCATGTCATTGTCAAATTATCTCGGATAATTTCTGGTGAAATCTAGAAATTACCAAGTGAATATTTAATGACTACAATTCTTATTTCTAAGTAAAAATTAAATCGCCAGTTGCCCATTTGTGAATCAAATTAATACTTATTTCAACCTTTCCATCAGATACTATTTTTATTTTTTACATTGTCAAATCACCTTTATTTTTATAGCACTTCATATAATAGAAATAGTTTCAAAGCATCTTCACAGTAATAAACAATAAAGTAATAGTAACAGTAACAGAATTAATGATGCAAACTTAAATGTGAGATGAATTCAAATTCTGCTGTAAAGCAGCTATAGCAAGATAATAGTTCAATTCAGTTCAGTGTTGATTTTATTCAGTTCTTCATTATTAAACAAGTCAAGTCAAGTCAAGTCAAATTTATTTATATAGCGCTTTTTACAATTGGTAATTGTTTCAAAGCAGCTTTACATATTAGAAGCACAGAAAAAAGATAAGTGGTTAAAAATAAGCTGTACAAGCAAGCGTGGTAATATGTAACATATACAAGATGGTGCTACATTAAGCCAATGTCGGCTGACTCCCAGGGGTGGAAAAAACCCCCTAGGAGAAAAACCCAGTGAAAACCCAGTGAAAAGTACAATTCACCTATAAGCAGCTCTGCTGAGGACAATAGTGTTGTTATTCAGCTTGAGTCAGTTCAATGTTGATTCGATTCAGCTCAGTTACAGATTATGGAATATCATAGGCAGCAAAAGATAATGCTGGCTTCAAAAAACTAACCATATGGAGGCATCTCAGTTGACAGGATGCCATGCTATTAGATTTGGGCATTTGTTCCTATTTTCATATACTGCTTTGAAGGCAATATTTTGCAGATTTTGGACACAGCCTTGGAACTGGATCATCAGCAGGGCGGTTCTAGGGTCAATGGATATTCTGGGCTTTAGGCCATTGACCCCTGTGGATGCAAATGGAGACATCTTTTCATTTAATGTTGGAATATTAGCCATATACTTTAAAATATCACTGAAGTTTGGAGACAAAACTAAAAAGGTCCTCCTAACTGTATCAGCCTTGAGCATGCCTGAAGTTTTCTTGCTAGAAAAAGAACACAAGAAGTTTGACCTTGAAGCCTTTCCATAGAATGAGTAGCTAGGTAACAGTTATTATAATATTAAAATAATTTTCCAAGCAACATTTTAAACTTAAAGTTATTAGGCTGTTTAAATGAGTCTGTCTAAAGTAGAAGTAAAAGAAAAAAATATTTGTTGGAATTACCAAAATTATGTCTTAATAAAAGAGAAGAGAGGAGCTTTAAAACCATATATTCTGCTTTCTGTAAGATATTATACTCTATGAGGAAGACAAGGAAACAAAACATTTGAGGCTTTACTAAAACATAATCTAACCTTTTTTAGCATTGTTCAGCAAAGTTTTTTATCTACAATATTAAGCTAAAATTTTAATGTATAATTCACACCAATTTCAAATCAGTCACATTCTGACTCAAAAGAAACTCTTCACATCTTACTTTTCTCACATTTTTATCAATAGTTTTAGCTAATTTCTTTGTCTCTAAACATTAGGCTAAGATTTAAAGATACAATTCACCCCAATTTTAAAATTCTGTTATCATTTACACACCCTCAGGTAACTGCAAATCCATAAGAACTGAAATTTAAGTAATTATTCACTGAAAATCATGGTGGCAATTAGCAATCCTTTTTAGATCAGTAAATAATGAATTTAATATCTGTTTCTTGGAATATAGTCTTGTACACAACTTTTATAACTTGCTGCATTTAAAGCTTGAACGTTTTAATCAACATTCATTGTAATTGCATGGAAAAGATCTTCAGAATTGCACAGTTTGTGTTCCATAGGGAAAAAGTAAGCCATACAGGTTTGCAAAAGGGTGAATATATGATGACAGAACTATCATTTTTGTGTTCAGCCTTTGTGTGTTTGTGTCTGTGTTTACATTCGTGCGTTTGCATCTGTTCCCTCGTCTACTCTGTAATGTGTCAAAAAGCATGAGTCTCAGACAGTTCTTCGATACGTCTCTGAGACCTGTGGCTTCATGTCTGGGAAATAAACAGCGGACCATTTTGGATCAAGTCATGCCATGGTCAATATCATGTGACAGGATGTGACATCATTCAGATACCTGCAAAGGACCACATGGCCATGAAGCAAAGTAACTAACTCTCTTTTAACTATCTGAAAAAATTGTGTTTTCACTTGCTCGTACGCATTTCCCGAAAAACCAGGTCATTCGGTACAACCGCTATAAAACATGGAAAATGTTGTAATATTTTTAAAAACTAAATATAAAATGCTTGATTGTCCTTTTGCTAGCTAGCTAGATATCAGCCTGTTAGCATTGTTTGAAAATATGGTCATTCGGTATAACCAAAAGTGTCATGCATCTTGTAAAAAATGACAAATGCATATAATCAAATGTTAATTGATTATAAAAACCACATAATCTCATTGTTAACACTTAAAAAAACTTTAAAAAAAATTATAATAATAAAACTTGATAAAATTCCAAATTAATTATATCTCTATTATGATTTTTTGCACTTTTAAAAACCTTATTCTTTAATGACCCGAATACTTATGAAATCACAATGAGGAAAAGAACCTAAAAAAATAATACCTAATAAAACCTAATATCTCGCCTCATACAGTCAGTCAGATTTTGAGCCATTTAGAGGAAACAAATCCTGTTTTTCCATGTTTTCTTCAACCTCTTAAGAGGAAACATCACTGCTGACGATGACTGTCTAGCTTATGAAGGTAATGTGTCCTGAACACTTTCAATGTAAGAGGCAGATGAGAGCTGAGTAGAACAACCTCATTATCCTGTCGTTAACAGCCCAAGGACATGGCCAACTCCACTCCACTAATGCAACAAGACGCAGCGGTGGGACCCAGCAAACAGGTGCACATGAAATATCTGATAAAAGCAACACATTAGTATCTGTAGCCTGCGGTGTGCTCTATTGCCAATGAGGAAAGCAAGACAGCTATGCTTCGGGGTGTCTGTGTGATTCATTCAGAGTTCAGAGCTGTTAACACATCTGAGTTTATAAATGCAGATTTGGTGGCTGCGATCATGTTTTATGAGGATAGTGTTGGTGTATACAATAAGCAGTTATTTTACAGTATAAACATAACTCATAGGTCATATGGACCTCAGTCACACTGTGAAAAATGATTCTTAGATTTAAAAAACAAAATTATGCTGAAAACTTACCAAAGATTTACTTGATTATTTTAAGGTTTTTTTTTTGCTTTAAAGGTGGGGTATGTAGTTTTTGAAAACCACTGTTGGACATTGTTGATATTTGAAATCAACCCAAACAATCCCACCCCTCTCTTCATTGCTCCGCCTCCAAAACTCACCCTCCAATCCTAAACACCCTGCTCTGAGTCGGTCTCAAACCCCGGCCCGTCCGCTGCTGGCATGTGAGGCGAGTGCATTAACAATGACGCTAAATACCGCATTCTCTAGCGGTCGCCAGTGTGCAGTGGTTTACCTGCACAACTCTCACTATCTGGCCTCTGTTACACACGAAATGCGAGAGTGGATGTCTGTTTATCACAGCTGACGCGCAACAAAATGCTTCACGTAAAATAAAGCGCAGATGAGGAATGAACGATAAGGAAGCACAAAAAATTAACGTACAGTACACAAGAGTAAATACAAACAAGAGTTCGTTGTTAGTTGCCAACAGCACAGCAGCTCCAGACAATCAAACCCAGTGTTACTCCACCCAAAGTGGAGCGGAATCAAAGCAACCTCCGCATCTGTTTTTTTTTTTTTTTAGGCCTTCCCACTTAGCTCTCTCCAGCGCTGGAAAGCTTTTCTAATACTAAAGCGAATCCTAAAGCGCTTGCCCAGTCATAAACCTTTATTCCATTGATATTCTTTTGAGCTCTTTTGTAGTGTCTCATTTCACTTTCTGCAGTTTTTTTTCTTTTTCCAAATCTCCCTCTTGCTCGTGCTCTCTCCTCGACCGTTATACGCCCCCTAAGGCTGATTGGTTACACGTTTTTTTTTTATGTCGGCCCGACTAACTTCTAAACAATATTTAAAAAAGACTGCTTACCCCACCTTTAAATCACAAAGTTACGTGGTTCCATTTACCTTCTTCCCAGCATGCAATGAGGTATGAATAATTAATGTTGTTTCATTGTTTTACTGATAGATGACAGAGGTAGACTAACTCTACTGTACAGGCGTGAATTTGCATTTCCTTCACCCTGAGGCTCATTAATTTCACCTTTGGAGTGAAAGGGCCATTACACCAATTTAGGTTCACACCTTTTCCCCCTTGTTTTTAAAAACAAGCAATCCAGCCAGGTGAGAAAAAATTACGCAAAACTAACACAAAACATTACTTTCTATAAAGAGGATTAAGGATGCAATTAGTTACTTTTTTTAGGGAGCAACTCAATATTGTAACGCACTGCTTTTAAAAGTAACTTTCCCCAACACTGGTAGCCGAATGTTCAGGTTAATCTGTAAAGAAGGCAGTAAACCGGATTTCACTACCATGAACAAACTATTTAGCAGCATTTTCCTTAGTGTTTGATAAATACTTCATTTAAAATTCTATGGCCTTCATCATTTTGCTACCGCAAGCAAATGTCATGTTATTCACAGTGATAATTGACATAATGGGCAGAACAGCTCCTTTTAATTGTGGGGTGCAGTGTTAATTTCGTTGACTAAATATTTTCGTCATTATTTTCGTCACGAATATATTTTTTCTGACGAAAACGAAACGAAAACCAAAAAAGAAGTCACTGATGAAGACTAAAACTATGACTAAATTGATTGACATTATCGTCAACGAATAAAGGACGAGACGAAAATAGACTGTGACGAAAATCCAATCAGCAGACGGGAGAGATGCGAGGAATGAACAAAAGAACCAATCGGCAAAACGGAACAGGCGAGACTGCATGAGAAGAGAACCAATCAGAGCCTGACTTATTGAGACGTGAAGAAGGTATTCAGTCTTTGACTGAGCTCGCGCAATAACACAAGACGAGTCACTCGTATTGTTTTGAATGGGAGAAAGTGTAACGCGCAATATGGCGGAATAAGTCCCGCCTTCTAAATAAGAGCCAATCGCCGACTGGTAAAGTCATCGCGTCACTGCAACGGCCGTTAGATGTTGCTGCATAAAAGCTTTTGAATTGAAATAAAGACACAGTTGTGTTGAAATAAAGTTGAATTTGTGTTTTATATATTGTGGTTAAGTTTGTTTCCTATACCAGCGGTAAAAAATTGTCTAGTAAATCTGTTATTGATTTTAGTCTTATTTTAGTCGACTAAAATACCAAGCAATTTTAGTCGACTAAAATACCAAGCAATTTTAGTCGACTAAAATAAGACTAAAATTAAAACAAATCAGATGACTAAAACTTGACTAAAACTAAAAAGAATTATAGTCAAAAGACTAAGACTAAAACTAAATTAAAATTTCTTGTCAAAATTAACACTGGTGGGGTGAGCTGAAAGGCAATATTAGTTTTTATTTTTGAATCCATTTTTAATTATTTTCTTTAATTTCTTTAATAATTGTATGTATGTATGTATTTTTTATGTTTGTATCTATAACACTAACAAACACCCCTTCCTAATGCAGGTCTGTCATTCTTTATAAATCTAAAGAGAAATCTGTCTAGTCAATCTGTTAAACATTGAAGGCTCATGAAGCTACTGTCTGTCTCTCACAAACATTGTTTGTGCATCTTAAAAGCTCAGCCTTGTGAGTTCAGTGTGTGTTCAGCAGATACAAAATCTTCCTTAGCAGAGCTCTGGCATTCAGTTCATAGTTTACTCAGAGAGAGAAAAAAAAACAGCCTACAAATAATATTGCCTCACAGTTGAGAAGACCACCTTTTCCTCTCTAAAATAGAAGTGTGTAATGTTTTGTGACATTAAAATACTTTGTCATGTCCGAGCTTAATATGCAGTGACAACTATGAAAGTGTAAAAACAGTTGCTCTGTGTTGTGCTTTAAAAACATAGCACCGTTTGTTGACTAGCCAAATTCGGCTTAGACATTAGTATAAGTTTGAGGTGGAACTATCTACTTGACCGACCAATGGAAGGAAGACTAGGGTATTGTTCTGCAAAATTATCTTAATTATGCACTTCAGCTATTAATATCAATGAGAATATGGGAATGTGTATTTACTAAATGCTCTGCTCAGCTTACTATTGGTTAAAGCACATTTTTTCCTCCAGCAAAAGTACAGAGAAGTAAAAAGATGCAATAGCATTCTTAATTATTCATTAGTTATTTAAACTGATGTGGTTGTTCTGTGGGCGCATGCTTTCTTTATTATTTTCCAAGGTCACACCCCCAAATTCCATGTTTTGAAAAGTTGTCTAAATTATTAGTGTATGCTTAAGTGATCCGGCCATCATGTCATCGCCAGGCAAATGTCTGGACTCCCAACAGAGCCGCACACACTGCCTAGAGAAGAGCCGCTGCTCGTTAATCATTTAGAGGGAGCAATTTGCGGAGCACCTGTGTCCCAAGCAGGTAGCTATTAGGAGGATTCATTAAGTGGAGGACTGCAGATGTAATGGCCAACGGCAAAGCTCATTTAGAAAATATTGGTTTCTTTGAATACTACCCGATAACCGGGAACATGTGCAATTTTCTCTAGAGAAAACGCGGTGTGTATTTATGCTGTTAGTTATTTTGTCAGGAGGCATTGGTTAAAGCCTGTGCAACTCTGTCATCGCAAAGTGGGCTTTTATGTCCACAGTACTGAATGACTTTAGCTGGGTTTCACTTTAGTGCTATATATTTGGCTTTGTGTGTGTGTGTGTGTGTGTATATATATATATATATATATATACACACACATACACGCATACATACAGCAATCTCTTTTATCCCAGCACACAACATTGATTTGGATGTTCTGTTAGTTCCTTTAAAAAATATATGTCAAAAAAGATGTACAATCAGGTTGTAAACTTAAAAGAGCGAATAATAAAGTGATCTCTCGCGTGTATTCGTCACTCATTGTTTACACAGTGCACAAACATTGTAGGCACGACGGCTAATCAAAATGGTACTTACTTGACCTTATCCGGATTGTTCAAACCGACTTAAGCCGGGTGCACACTGTGCGATTTATAATAGTCCTTTACGATGGTTGCTTGTCAGACTGTACGAACATGATCCTTATGTCACACTGTGGGATCTCGGCTGTCATTAATGTCAGACTGTACGACAGTCAAGACCCGTTAAAAACGGACGCGTGCATGAAAACTTGTCCTGAGTTTTACATCATCAAAACATACACATTCGATGACAGTGAGCTGCGTTACACACGGGACTGAAATGGTGGCTAACAAAGACATCTGTATCATTAATTTTGATCACGGCTTGTCTTGAAAAACGAAGACAATTTGACGTTCGTCGTAGGAGAAGTCACACTGGAGGATTGGACGACAAATCTTCTGACACTGCCAGAATTTCATCAGAGGTAAAATTTGATCGCAACGGTCATTAATCGGCTGTCGGTGAACATGTCAATCTAGCGATCAAAGACTACAGATTTTAGGCTAGGATTATAGGAATCTTTTAGGATTTGCTAAATTTGTCTCAGACGACCAAGTCGTGGCCAAAATCGCACAGTGTGAACCAGCCTTTACGTTCTATCACGCAAACTTATTCGGGAGTGGTGACTTTCCACGTATTCCCAACTTCTGAGCCTGCTCGCCTGAAGTTATGGTTGATTGCTCTTCGGCTGGATATGAACACACCCATTAACGTACTAAAGTTGTTGAGGGTCTGCAACGATAATTTTCCCAGATGATTTTACATACCCAGGAGAAGATCACGTACGACTTAAACCATCAGCTGTGCCTATGGTTTTTCCACATCCAACTGAGGTATGTGAACAAGATCTTTGTATGTGTCCTTTTCATTTGTAAAGCTGCCCTTAACAAAGTAACAAAATAAAATGAAGTTTTGATGTAATAAAACCATGTTTTTTAGTGGTTTACTTCCATTTGTATAACAATTGTTGTACTACAGGCACCATGTTTAAACTACGCCAGAGCGCGTACACACCTCACGCACCGGATGCCGTGCGCGTGCTCAAGGCAGTTGGACATTGTTGTGTATTAGAGGTAAAAAATGCTATAAATACTGTTCGGTTTCTCGCACAAACCAATCGTTTTGTGTCTTAGGACATCAATGTGTCGTCACGAGCCGCAGGGTTTAATTTGGATTCGTCTGTGCATGTTTTTTTACTCTCATAGATTTTGTTATCATTGCCACGCATTATACGACTGACAGACTGCAACGGTTGGAGTTAAAAATCATCATTTGTGTTCTACTGAAGAAACAAAGTCACCTATATCTTGGATGCCCGGAGGGTAAGCAGATAAACATAAAATTTTCATTTTTGGGTGAACTTTCCCTTTAAATATTTTACAAATGAAATGCTAAACCTTATCTGTTTGATGTACATTTGTGCTGTCACACAGTATATTTTGTCATACCGCCAAGCTGCTCCTTATTATTATGGTAGGATGACATGTTTGTGATTATTACAGTTGTGATTGCCACAATGATGACAGCATCATGCAAGCCGCAAAAATTGGCCCGAGGCCGCGTGTTGAGTAGCTCTGCTTCACGGAGTGTGTGGATGTGTGTGTGTGTGTGTGTGTGTGTCCAGAGAGTGCATGTCAGCAGCAGGACACAGATCCTGGGCTCAATCCAGAGCTCTTCTACACCGCCAGACATTTGTCAAAAGGATCTCTCTGCGATCTCAGTCCACAGCACAGACTCTCAGCTAGAATGAATGATGGAAAACACAGCAGGACTGGACCACCGCTGAGATGTACCTCAGCACATCTCGTATGAGCCTAATGACCCTCCCGTGACATCAGAGTCAATTCAGGTTTATTGTCCTTTATGTCGTGCCACTTAAAGTAATAGTTCACCCAATGATAATCATTTACTCACCCTCATGTTATTCCAAACCTGTATGACTTATGTTATTCTGTAGAACGAAGATATTTTTCTCACTAGTTTTTTCGTTGTCAGTGATTTATGGCATGTTTACACAGCAACAAGGTACTAACAACGGGAACGTTTTTCTTTGCCTTTTTCACGTACAGACAACGACATCATTGTCAAAACAAACCCCGTTCACACGGATCTCCAAAAATGACTAAAAATGCTGTACTATGCCAGGCCAGTAGTTGGCGATGTCACTTTGTAAAGGAATATTACACTCCAATCCACCTTATTTTTCAGGTAAGAGCGGCCATTTGTAAATTCAATGTGTCTGGCTTCCCGTGTCATTCCCTTCCAGTTATTTTTAGCTGTACAAAACAGCTTGTTTTGCTGCTTGATATTGGAAACTGGTATTTCTTACCATATTAATTTAATGTATTGTATTAAAGGGTTAGTTCACCCAAAAATGAAAATTCTGTCATTAATTACTCACCCTCATGTCGACACCCATAAGATCTTCGTTCATCTTCAGAACACAAATTAAGATATTTTTGATAAAATCCGATGGCTCAGTGAGGCCTGCATCGCCAGCAATAACACTCAATTTTTCAATGCCCAGAAAGCTACTAAAACATATTTAAAGCAGTTCATGTAACTACAGTGGTTCAACTTTAATATTATAAAGCAACTAGAATACTTTTTGGGCGATTTCAAAACACTGCTTCATGAAGCTTCGAAGCTTAGCGAATCATTTGTTACAAATCAGTGGTTCGGAGCGTGTATCAAACTGCCAAAGTCACGTGAACTATTGAAGTTTCAAAACGCTTATGACGTAACGAAGCCGCCTTTTCTGAAATCATGGGATTTTGGCGCTCTGAACAACTGATACGAAACAAATGATTCGTAAAGCTTCGAAGCTTCATGAAGCATTGTTTTGAAATCGCCCATCACTAGATATTGTGGAATAAAGTTGCTATTTTGTTATTTTTGGCGCAAAAAAAGTATTCTAGTCGCTTTATAATATTAAGGTTGAACCACTGTAGTCACATGAACTGTGTTAAATATGTTTTTAGTAGCTTTCTGTGCATTGAAAAAGGGAGTGTTATTGCTGGTGATGCAGGCCTCACTGAGCCATCGTATTTTATTAAAAATATCTTAATTTGTGTTCCAAAGAGGGTCTTACAAGTGTGGTTCGACATGAGGGTAATTAATGACATGATTTTCATTTTTGGTTGAACTAACCCTTTAATTATAAACACGCTGGGTTGTAACGCAAACAGTTTTACAGTTTACTGCACTTTGACATACTTCTCGTTATTTCTCTGTAGCAGTTAATAAATTAGAAAACTCGCACTTTCACAGAAAACACCCTACTTTGGCGTTGAAAAAATAAGGTGGATAGACTGAACACGTAAAAAGCATGCAAATGACGTCACCGTTTTCACAAATTCACTTTTTTTTTTTCTTTAGCTTACATGGAGAGGATAACAGTATCATTTTTTCAAATGTTTGCATTTTAAGGCTCTCAATACGCTGTTGTCGTGTAAATAAATGGTCAAAATGCGTAAAAAGTTTTTTTTGTTTGTTTGTTTTTAGTTGAAAATGGTGTCGTGTAAACGACCCCTTAAAGTCTGTCAGTAATTGTCTGTAAAAGGCAGTGAATTTATACACAAGTGCTAATTTGGTGACTTGAGCGGCAGTGCTTTAAATGAGATGAATTAAGTGACTAAAATTTTCTTTGTTACCAAAGAAATTTCTTTGTTTATCTTGCTAAAGTGCAAACTACCAGCATGCTATTATCAATAAGTTTGTCAAGGCAAACTTTATGCAATATTGCAGTATTTATTATAGATGATTTATCTGTGCACATCAGGTTTTTTATTTTTTTTTATTTTGTGCCCTCATAATCTTTAATCAAAATCTCTGTAGTTTCAAAAACCTTGACTGTAAGAAAGTGTCCTTTTATCTTATTATTGTTATACACAGTAGAGCTATAAAGGCAGAGATCCAGACAGACAGACCAATGGAGTGCTGTTAACCTTGTATTGGAACTTTGTTTGAAGTTTTTGATTGTCTGCTACACATTAAAACATAGTTCAACTTGTTCAAAAAGATAAAGGATAAGAAGTCAGAAATAACTGAAGGACTAAGCGTTCTGTATTCCTACCAATCAAAAATGATTTGTGAGTGATTGTCAACAGGATCAGCAGTGTTCAGTGTTAGATTCTTTTGTCTTCATACATAAAAAGCTTTATGATTTCACCGGAAGTCAGTCCTGCTTCCAGAGGAAACTCTGGGGAAGATTGCAAACAGAATGATGGTAATAAAATTGGAGACAATGGAGAAGAAAATTAGACTGCATTTCAGTTATGCCTTTTGTTATTTTTGAAAGGATAAATAAGGATAATGAGTGGTGTAAAAATACCATGTGCATTTTTAGTTTCCTCTTTGTTCACTCTGCGATGGCTATAATTAATGGTGGCCCGCACACAGGCTTTTTGTCTTCCCAGAGGCATATGCTGTACGATTGCTAATTCAGTTTTGCAGTTAATTCAATTGTTTGTGGTTTTCTTGGAAACTGGGAGAAAAATTCCTTTTAAAATGATCAAAAAATTAGATGTGTATGTAGTGTAATGATATATTACACTTGTGACTTCTTTATCAGGAGCAGCAATGTGTTTCTTACATGATCGCTAAAGCTCCGTTTCAAAATAGGCAGCTGCCTTCCAAGTCACTGAGTTGGAACCTTAAAAGTGACACTTTTGGTGTATAAATAGGCCTACAGTTCCATGGGAGATTCAACTCACAATAGATTCAGATTCCAAACTTTTGAATGGTAATGTATATACACTTACTGCCACCTGTTCAACTGCACGTTAACACAAATATCTAATCAGCCAATCAGATGGCAGCAACTCAGTGCATTTAGGCATGGTCAAGACGATTTGCTGAAGTTCAAACTGAGCATCAGAATGGAGAAGAAAGTGATTTGTGTGATTTTTGAACATGGCAAGGTTGTTGGTGCCAGACGGACTGGTCTGAGTTTTTCATAAACTGCTGATCTACTGGGATTTTCACGCACGACCATTTCAATGGTTTACAGAGAATGGTCCGAAAAAGAGAAAATATGCAGTGAGTGGCAGTTCTGTGGGTGAAAATGCCTTGTTTGATGCCAGAGGTCAGAGGAGAATGGCCAGACTGGATTGTGATAGAAAGTCAACAGTTACTCAAATACCTACTTGTTGGTCTGCAGAAGAGCATCTCTGACCGCACAACACATCAAGCCTTGAAGCAGATGGGCTACAGAGTCAGGAGACCACACCGGGTGCCACTCCTGTCAGAACAGGAAACAGGCTAGAATTTGCACAGGCTCACCAAAATTGGACAATAGAAGATTGGGAAAAACTTTGCCTGGTCTGATGATGAGTCACGTTTTCTGCTGTGGCATTCAGATGGTGTAACAAAATGAAAGCATGGATCCATTCTGCCTTGTATGTATCAAAGGTTCAGGCTGCTGGTGCAATGGTGTGGGGAATGTTTTCTTGGCACATTTTGGGCCCCTTAGTACCAATTGAGCATTATTTAAACACCACAGCCTACCCAAATATTGTTGTTGACCATCCCTTTAGGATCATAGTATACCCATCTTCTGATGGCTACGATAACGTTCCACAAAGCTCAAATCATCTCAAACTGGTTTCTTGAACATGACAATGAGTTCACTATACTCAAATGGTCTCCACAGTCACCAGATCTCAATCCAATAGAGCACCTTAGGGATGTGGTGGAATGGGAGATTCTCATCATGGATGTACAGCCGACAAATCTGCTGCAGCTGTGTGATGCTAGCATCTCATTATGGACCAAAATCTCTGAGGAATGTTTCCAGTGCCTTGTTGAATTTATGCCATTAAGAATTAAGGCAGTTCTGAATGCAAATAGATAAAGGGTTCAACCCAATACAAGCAAGGTGTTCCTAATAAAGTGGCCAGTATGTTTATATTCAAAAGGTGCATGCAGTAGTGCCTTATTTGAAGCTGAAACATTTGAAGCTGAATTTGAAACATTAAATAAATATAAGCACACATATATGCCTTCTTTGTTTTTAGGCATCTGTGAGATAATTTTTCCATCGGTTTTATTTTTGAACCTAGTATATCTGGATGCTGCAGTCTGTGAGTGTGTAGGTGTGTTCTGGTCTTCAGAGAGAGTGTATCAGCAACAGGAGGCTGATCCTGGCCTTAGATCTTCATGACTACCAGACTGAGGTGGACACCATTTGTCAAAGGATCTAAGGCCGCAGTCCACCGGCCAAGCAGAACTTTGGTCAGGTGTAATCTGATGTCACGTTTAAATATGTTTTATCATTATTTGATGATACACATCAAATATTACTGCCTGATCACATTAGTTGTTGTACATAATGTTTAAATTAACATTTTTATACATTTGGAATTGGATATGTGCTGAAACGTACAATATGGATGTATTGAGAGAATCTAAAAATGTAATGTATTCACGTATGCACAGCTTTAGATTTGTTAACATGTTTATTAATCCTTTATTTTATATTACAATTGTATTTATATAGGTAAATTTCACTTAATTCACAAAATATGTTGAATATGGCACGATAAATCATACTGAAAAGAATGAAATCATTATAATGTCACATCATGTAAATGCATTATTAAATAAATCTGATGACACTGAACATAATCTCATTGTTTTAATGCAATAAAATCAACCTATTAATTCCATAAATTCAATGTTATATTAACATATAAGGTTTTGAAAACATACTTCTCTAAATTTGTTTAAACATAAAATACTTCAGTTTTAGATGCTGTCAGAACATCAATAATGTATGTTTCAGAGAGTGTTAAATGTGTGTCAGAATCACACTTTACATACAAATACCTACAGTGACTAATGAGATCACACTGAATATTATTACAGTGGAATCATGCACACAGTAAAGATACATATGTTAATGTTTGGGCATGTTAAACAACAGAAGTGATGAACAGCAGTTCTTATCTTCGAAATATCGAAATGGTTGTAACAGAGTGTTGACCCGCACACACACATTGCGCGAGCAGCTCAGCCTACAGACATGTTTTGAACCACTAGCCGTATCCCCCAAACAGATCTTGCATAAGCAAGTGTTTCTGTCAAGTGAAGTTGGCATCACAGCCCGAAAAGGACAATATTTTTAAAGCACAGCACATGACAGCTTCACCAGTGGACTTTCCTTCTTAAACTTCAGGAAAAGCTTCATTTTAGTTTGACATTGAGTATATCTTTGTTCCCTCTTGTTTCGTGACTCTTTTCATCTTGCTTTTGAAAATCCTCTTCTTTTTTTTTCTGGCTGTGTTTTTGGTGGTTTTGCTGTAAAACTGAAGACCAGCCTTTTTTCTGTCCTTCCCAGAGATTCCATTTGCTTTTGGGCCTCTTAAACTATTCCCAGTCAAAACAGTGTTGTCACTTGTATTTCATGCCAGATTGTCATGCATGAAGAATGATTTTACCATTTAGAAAGAGCTGTGTGGTGGGTTTTAGTTGCAGTTGTTTCTTGACTTGCGATTTTTGAAAATGTGCACATATTGAAGCCCCTGGATGAATTGTTTGTATCTTTGTCCTCCAACTTTCTCAGCATTTTCAAGCTTTAAGCCTCTGTGAGACTTCTGTGTGCTTGTGCTTTTTTGAGAAACTTTTCTTCAGGCCTTTCCAGCAACAAATTTCATGGTGTGTTATAAATCTGTTAAAGTGTGCAGGTGGATTGTCAGTTTGTTATTGGTCTATTGGATACCATTTTTTTTTTTTGTCTTTCCTTCACACTGGCCCCTCTGTTTCTTTGTTCCGTTTTCTTTCTGTTTCTTCTCTAACTGTGTGATAGTTGTCAGTTTTACTGTCTCGTCCTATTTTGTACCACTGCTTTTCCAATGTCTACATTGCTGTTTTTTTCACACGCATTTCTTGTCTATATTTTTTTAACCATTGTGCTGGTGTTGTTAAGACAACTGCAAACTAAAATCAGATATTTATCAGTTCATTTTCAGTTGCATTAACTGAAATAAGAATACATAGGCTACTTTATCAGCTTTGCTCATTACATTACCTTTTAAGTAAGTGATTTAACATGATTTTTTTCCACTGTGGCAAAAGGGGCAAACTTAGAATTTTTCTTTAGTGTATTAATCATTGAAAAAATGAACACATTTCACAAAATAATTTCATAATGCTGCAAAATATTATTGCAATTTAAAATAATTGTTTTCTGTTTTAATATGTCTTAAAATGTAATTTATTTCTGTGATGGCAAAGCTGAAATCTCAGCAGCTATTACTCCAGGCTTAAGTGTCACACGAACCTTCAAAAATAGATGTAATATGCTAATTTCTTTTCAGGATTGTTTGATGAATAGAAGGTTCAAAAGAAAAGCATTCATTTCAGATGTTTTTGTAACAACGTAAAAGTCTCACTGTTTTATATGTAGTATATATATTTTATATATAGGGTACATTAGTTTAGCAGAGAATATTAGTTAGAATATGAATCAATCTCCTTAGCCGTCTTGCCACACTACCATCTTCACAAGCGTACACACTTACATGCAATTGTAAATCCGGCCCAGTTTCAGTGATTGCTTCCCTTACAATAGACGGCATTACATGCAATTACTGTGCCTTGGGTCTGAATGGCCGCTAGACTAGGCCAGGCAGCTGGGCATCCCAGCTGACATGAATGGTAGCTGAAGATTGGCATCTTTTAATACCACGCTGCATAAAAGGCTAATCTTGCTCAATCAATGACCCATTGAAATATTGTATGGAGTAAGGTAGAAGACAGGGGCACCCTTTGCTGACAGCCAGTAGTTTTGTGTATGGGGGCTGCATTCACTTCACAGTGGAGGCCATTCTGCCTTTGCAAAGACCATTTGCTTTTACTGATGACTTCCTGCTTCAGTATTCACTGCAAAGCTGTGGAGCACATTCATCCAGTTTTTGTATCTCTGATGCGTCCAAGTTAAATTCATTTAGTCATATGCCACCAATCAGGCATAACTTTATGAGCACTGACAGGTGAAGTGAAAAACACTGATTATCTCTTCATCGCGGCACCTGTTAGTGGGTGGGATATATTAGGCAGCAAGTGAATATTTTGTCCTGAAAGTTGATGTGTTAGAAGCAGGAAAAAGTGGGCAAGCGTAAGGATTTGAGCGAATTTGACAAGGACCAAATTGTGATGGCTAGACGACTGGGTCAGAGCATCTCCAAAACTGCAGCTCTTGTGGGGTGTTCCCAGTCTGCAGTGGTCAGTATCTATAAAAAGTGGTCCAAGGAAGGAACAGTGGTGAACCGGCGACAGGGTTATGGGCGGCCAAGGCTCATTGATGTACATGGGGTGCAAAGGCTGGCCCTTGTGGTCCGATCCAACAGACAAGCTACTGTAGCTCAAATTGCTCAAGAAGTTAATGCTGGTTCTGATAGAAAGGTGTCAGAACACACAGTGCATCTACGTTTGTTGCGTATGGGGCTGCAAAGCTGCAGACCAGTCAGGGTGCCCGTGCTGACCCCTGTCCACCACCAAGAGCGCCAACAGTGGGCATGTGAGCATCAGAACTGGACCACGGAGCAATGGAAGAAGGTGGCCTGGTCTGATGAGTCACATTTTCTTTTACATCACGTGGATCACTTACCTGGAGAACACATGGCACCGGGATGCACTATGGGAAGAAGGCAAGCCGGCGGAGGCAGTGTGATGCTTTGGGCAATGTTCTGCTGGGAAACCTTGGGTCCTGCCATCCATGTGGATGTTACTTTGACACATACCACCTACCTAAACATTCTTGCAGACCATGTACACCCTTTCATTGAAACGGTATTCCCTGGTGGCTGTGGTCTCTTTCAGCAGGATAATGCACCCTACCACAAAGCAAAAATGGTTTTGAGGGGCACAACAATGAGTTTGAGGTGTTGACTTGGCCTCCAAATTCCCCAGATCTCAATCCAATCGAGCATCTGTGGGATGTGCTGAACAAACAAGTCCGATCCATGGAGGCTCCACCTCGCAACTTACAGGACTTAAATGATCTGCTGCTAACATCTTGGTGCAGATACCACAGCACACCTTCAGGGGTCTAGTGGACTCCATTCCTCAACGGGTCAGGGGCGTTATGGCAGCAAAAGGGGGACCAACACAATATTAGGAAGGTGGTCATAATGTTATGCCTGATCGGTGTATATTGTTTTTTTCATTAGAAATTTTTTTGGAAACTGTCTCTTTCATAGATGCAAACTCCTCACCTTTAGGTGAGAATACACCTTTTCGAGATTTAAATAGGTCACTTACGAGATTTGCATAGATCTAATGAGAAAGTGTTTTTTTCGGGGTCTGAGAGGAGAGTCTTTGGACAGGGTCACAGTGAATGAAATCATGACAATCTCGCCTTCTCATTCATTTGTCCAAACAAACAAAAAAAAACAACCTTCTCCTGGCTTCACACATGCAACACGCCTGGAAAGAGTGAATGCACGACTGAAGAGAGTCATCTCCGCTAGGTCTGCCCCCACGCAATCTCGTAAAGTAGCGTTATGATAACCTTCATTTAATTGGCATATGTAGCCTAAAGCTTGGGACTGTTAATAAGCCTGACATGGCTGACTTGTTTTGATTTTAATGTTGTTAGCGTTCATTCACTGAATCGAACGTACTTTTCATTCCAATTACAATTTATAAATTACTAACATTACCATTTTGCCAACAAATAACTTTAGTTGAGCTCTACTATACTATATTGTCAAAACGTAACGAAACAGTTTGCTTTTACACACAAGATGTTCTGTGTGGGTAAAAATCAACTGTGGAGGCATTTGGCAAGTTATGTTTCACAAATTATGTTCACTCGATTTGCTGGTGAAGTTTATGTAATCTGCGCAGATTTAGCGCACATACTCAACTCATGAGTCAATATGAATATTAAATATAGCCGAATTGAACTGTCACTAAGCAACAAATAAAGGCGCGCTGGTTTGTTTGCTTTGAATTGATTAGCGCAGAACCAAGAAGAAACATAATGTGAGGTAAATAACCCCATTGTAAAATGGAAAGAACCACCTTGCAACAATGATGCACATATGCCAAATTTTAGCAGACCCTGGCAAGATATAAACACTGATTTTGCAGCAGCGATCAAAATGAGTAAATGACCGTTGAAACTAACAGCTGTTAAAGGATTAGTTCACTTTTAAATAAACTTTTGCTGATAATTCACTCACCCCCATGTCATCCAAGATGTCCATGTCTGTCTTTCTTCAGTAGAAAAGAAATTAAGGTTTTTGATGAAAACGTTTCAGGATTTTTCTCCATATAATGGACTTCAATGGGCACCAAAGGGTTCAAGTGCAGCTTCAAACAAAGTGCAGTTTCAGTGCAGCTTCAAAGGGCTTTAAACAATACCAGATGATACCAGACGATGAATAAGGGTCTTATCTAGTGATCGGTCATTTAAAAAAAAAAAAAAGAGAAAGAAGTTTTTTATAAGCACAAATGCTCGCCTTGCTCTGTTTTGCGATGCGCGTTCGTGACGTCACGTAATACGCAATTACGTTGAAAAGGTCACGCTTGACGAAGGCGGACATGGACATCTTGGATGACATGGGGGTGAGTATATTATCAGCAAAAGTTTATTTAAAAGTGAACTAATCCTTTAAGCTTCAAATAAAGATTGTATTACATTGTTATCCCAGTAGGTGGCGACCAGTGACTTTTAAAATGTACTTGACAGAGATTCGATAAAAAACTGGACGAAACAAGTATTCATTCATTTCAAACAATTTTTTACACAATGAATTCATTTAAAATAATAAATATTTTTATAACATCCATTTATAAATAGATTTATAACATTAAATAGAACATTTTGTCAGAACCTCAAGTAAATTACATGTTATTTTGTTTAGTTGTCCAATGCTTTGTTTTCAGAGTCAGAACCATGAACTATATTTTAAAAAAAACAGAAAAACTGACTATCCAGAATCATAAACTATGCTTAAAAGAATCTATAATACATTTGGCATCTAATTTGTACTATTAGCACTGTTTCTAATGTAAAAATGTAAAAATGTCTTTATGCACATTAACAAGGCTTTGGGACAATCATGATGCATGATTGTCCCAAATGGGGGGGGGGGCTGCGGTATGGCATGTCTCGCATTTTTCTCACCTTTTTCACCCCTGACGTGTTTGCATCCCTGCTCTTTTGAGACTGTAACTTTTCTTGACAATTAATAGCTCAGTTGCTTTAATGATTTGAAGTCAATAGTTCTCAGAGTAGTCAAGATTTTTTATTATTATATTATTATTACTTATTCCCAAGTGCATTGTCTTTATGCTCTGTTTTTCTATTCTCTATTCTCTGTCTGATAAGTGCATTTATTTTGTGCAATTAAATTCAAGTGAAGCATGCATAAATGATAGTGAAGAGAAACAAATAGTCTTAGAAGGAATTGTATTTCAATTGCATATTCAAGATATATTCATTTCATTATGTTTCAACATACCATGAGACTACAGATTTTGTGTGCTCATTTAAATTAGTTCTTTTACACATCCACAGCAAATTATACTTTTTACTCTTTCATTCAAAGAGAAATGACATCTATTGTTCTGTTGCTTTGTGTGAATGTGTTTACTGTATACTCCATATCTTTAGTTTATTTCTAGCCACTGGATTTGGTGTGCTGCTGTCTGTATTTGGTCTTTAATGCTATACCATGTTTCTGAGGTGCAGGGGTTTTATTAGATAGGCTACTGAGTTAAGGATTGGACCGAATCAGCTCATATGGTACCACAAATATACACACAAATAACTCCAGTTTATTAAGAGGTTCAGGAATATGTGGATCCCAAAAACAAGCATGAATTCATTTTAGGAAAATAAATAAATATTCTTTAAATGAGTTGCTTGTAGGCCCATATGGAAAAGTGACTTTGCAATTTCCTGCTTTGTTTCATCTTATTTATTTTTCATTTCAGCTGTGAGACATAGAGGAGAATTATTGTTTGAATAAATGTCTCTGATGCTTTTGAGGCCATAGGGTTGTACTTATCTTGTCCATACAGGTGGGAGTCAAATTATTTGCGGAGAAGTATGGAAATGCGGATGGAAATCTGTTTATTTGGTGGAAGTCCTTAACTTGACCCTTAGTTATGCATTAAGCCCTGAAAGCTAGCAAACGTTCCTTAGACATGCAAAACGAAAAGGCTTTGAATGCGGTCTTTCACAAATCACATTCAATAACTATATTTTCCCAAATGGAACACCATATTTTGCTGCAATGAATATTTTAAACACTCAAGAGCTTCCTATCTATATTTATGAAATATGAAGTTTCATGATAGATTTGTTAATCAGCAGCAAATTCTTGGCTTGCTTTTGCTGTTTTTGAGAAAAATGTTCAGGTGAAAACAGTCAGGTGAACTGAAAAATACCAACATTCAAAGCAATTTGATTGTTTTGGTCTTATAAATCTGCTTCTTGACTGACACAGCAGTGCTGTCTCAATATATAAGACTCAGTTTCCCCTCTTAAAACTGTTTCCAGATTCAGCTTGTGCGCATGTGAACACCAGAAGGTTCTTTTGAACAGATGGCACATCATACACCATGAAAGGAATGGATAGTAGCTGGCAGCATTCACCCATGAGAAAGACACTTTAAAAACCATAAACGGCAACTGTATAAGCAAAGCAGTAAATTGTACCGTTCTGTAACTTACTTCAATATGTCTGAAGAAACTCTGTAGACAGGTGCTCAAACAGACTTCAGTTTAGACGGTCACTGGACCGGACCAAACTAAACGAACAGTGCATATAATTGTGGGATGATTAAAAAAACAAAACATTATGTTTTGTGCACAAAAACACAGTGCCCACTTCACAACTCAGAGTAAAATTACCTAGAAACTGCAGCATTTGAGACATGGATCAATTTTTAAAATGGCTGCAATTCACTAAATTGTTGATTCAGTATGTCCAAGTCTTTTCACAAAGTTACAACAATTCTGTGCATCTGTATCTATACATAATTACTGAATAGAATAAACAACAAAATGATGTCCAATTTTGAAAAGACGGAAGTATGACAGAAGTTTTGTTTAAAGTAGTATTTTTGTGCATGACTGCTTGCTTGTTTGTTTTCCATGTTCATCATTATCATTCAATATTGTACTGCTGTATTTCACTGCTTTGTTCCAAAACCTAGTTGAGCTGCATAGCTACATAGGGAGCATTTTAAAGCATCACTTTAGAAACAAAAGCTATTCACAAAAGTAGGTAACTTATGTGATGCCTAATCTCATTCAGCCCAAATTAAGGTAACATCACATGTTGTGGACAAGACAATCTCATATAGTGCCAAAACATTGGTGAAAATTGGTGTTTTAAATTATTAAAATCATATAATGAATAAAAAAATTACACAGTTATATTTCAATTAATACTAGAAAGTATCAATAAAAATAGTTTTCAACGTTTAAACTGTTTTGAATATAATAAAAAAATATATTTTGTATTTTATGTACTGGGTTTTTATCTAAGCAACATCCTAACATCTAACTCTAAAGGTGTGGTTTACCATTATTCAACACATTTTCACAGGTAAAATCCAGTCATTTCAATGGGAATCCATGCTATCTGGAATTTCACATTTTTCTCTGACTCACTGTGTTGACCACCCGAAAGCTGCTTGGTTTTGAAAGTGACTTTTGTATTAACTGTGTGTCATGCGTGGCTACACTATTGACAATTTTCAATTTATTCGAAATTTTGCTAATGTGATCACTTCTTAAGTCATCTATTTGTGTCTAACACTATTTGTGTGGCGGGTTGAGCAGAGTGTTCAGAATCAGTCATGAATGAGGTTCCATTTAATTTAGGAAGCTACCTTTTAAGGCAGCAGCCTATTTAGGCGGTAGGAAGTACTGTAGGCAGCTCACTAGGTTTTGGAACAGAGCTGATGTTTCAGTAGCCAAGAAAAGAGCTCATAAATTCTATGTCAAACATATGGATATACAAGGTATTAAGAAAGAACACAGATTATGTTTGCGTTAACATGCGCTATCATCATTAGTCTCTGAGGTGCATGTGTCTCTAGAGGGTCATTTATGTTATTCATATGATAGTGATCATTGGCCATTTCCAACACTGGCTGATTACAGCAATTACAGTTCATTTGACATTTAACACAGATCTCTTAAAGGAAAATGAGGCTGAGATGGCATAATGCTTTCATCCAAAGACCTGAAACTAAATGATAAATTACAGCCTCTTGTGACAGTCATTTTCTGATTCTGACAGGCGATCAAGGTTAGGCTGATTAGCATGAGCCAGTTTGCTCCTGCTGGTTATTTGTCATAACTACACCATATAACAAGTAACATATAAAATAATATTATGAAATATTAGTGATATATAAGATTTACCAGTACCTGTTTCTTTTTTAAGTGCCCTTAAGTGCATGAAATGGACTTGTTAGTGTTTGGATTTGTTAGTGTCTAAATACTACTGTTTTATATTCCCCAGAGAAGCTGCAGACCTTCAGAAGCATCTTCATGTGGTTTCATGACAAGGTCAGAATGTAAAAGCCGCAATTCTGTGCAAAATTATGTGGGAATAATTTTCAGGAGAGCAGTTATGGCCGCTTATGCAAAACCTGAGATTGCACGTTGGGATAATGTTTCCCCTCCTCCGACTTAACAAGAAACCTCTTTGCAAAGAGTGCTTATGGTAATTATGGCCAACTGTTCAGAATTAAAGCTAGTTTTCACAACATGAGACCTCTAAAAGACTGCAATTTTACTCCAGATGAAAATCACGTCTTTATTCTCTAAGCACTTTGTCTGTGCAAACCTGTCACACACACAGTACAGCTGAAATATGTTTGTTCTGCTGTTAAGGTGTGAAAAATGACATTCTCATTTTTATTGGCACATTTAAGTTCACTGTAGTGCTGGATCATATTGGATTATGCTGTTTTCAGGCCTTTTTATACATATTTTCAAGAAAGTATTGTGTGTGTGAATGTGTGTGTATATATATATATATAATATCAAACACAAGGTTTTCAACTTAAATCTCTTCAATCCCTTCAATCTTCTTTGTTTCACACAGGTACATGTCTTTTCCCAGCCACACACACCTTTCACCATTCTCTCACACCTTCTATTAGACCCTCCTGCTGGTCTTATCAGCTCCAGCTGCTCTCTCAGGCAGCCTGGGTTTTTGTAGTCTTTAATCCACACCCTAATCCTACCCTAACCCTACCCACAACTCTATCTCTCCACCCCACTCGACGTCCAGAGAGGTGAAGAGTTCTATCCCTACACCCCACTGGATGTCTAGAGAGGAGGAGCTGGCCATCATAGACTCTGCAGTGAGTACCACTTGGAGTTGTGTAGTGAATGTTCCCTCTAATTTTTTTTCTTGCTGAGCAAAACTTTTCTCTATTGAGCGGACATTTTTGGACGCCTGAGCAAAAACATTCTTTATACCAAACCTGTACAGTGTACGTAAACACACACAACAAAATTTCATTTTCATCATGCAATTGTAACTTTTAACTTTATGTGCCATTTGTATTTTATTTGACCCTTGATGCAACTTAGTGATATATTAAAGCATTTTCGAAAACAAGCAGTTCAGTCACTAAATTAAGCACGTTTTAGGTTACTTAAAAGGGAGGCTGTCAGTATAAGAAGCCTAGTAGGGAAACCAGCATACACTTTAAACACAACTTATGATGGTGACCAGCAATGCTTGTGATCAAGTTATCGTTTCTGTCATCATATATCTGTTGATATGGTCAATATTTGTCTCATTCCTTATCTTTAGCGAACTTAGCTGAAATTCCTTTCAAAATAATTTCCTTTGTCCCTGTACTTCTTCCATGTGGCCTGAGACACAGTGTATTCATAAATATTCAGTAAGGAGTCCCTGCCCACCTCCTAGAGCGAAAATCAATGGTGCAGTAATGGACCTGAATAGAAGCTTTGTTTCGAAAAAGATTCACCCACCAGCATACCAAACACAAGCACCTTGCTGATAGAAAGATCCACCGGGACACTCCGCAAGCTATCATCAGTGTAAAGAAAGAGGCTTGCTGTTCTTGAGTACTCAGAATATCTGCAATAGGAGAAGAAAAAATGAAATTTGTTTAACTGCATTGTACGTGGAATAATCTACTCCTGAGTCATTAAAATTTATAAGGAGGTAACATGAGACTGGAATGAGATTTTGATGAGATGTCAGTGTCTTTCAGTGATGCTTTCTGAGGTAGGGATGCATACAGGTGAGATAATGATTTTGTTGACAGGTCACGGAGAGCACCGCTTCACTGTCATATTTGTCTAGAAGGCCCTCAAATTATTATTTAAATTTATGAAAACAATTCAAAACCATCAATACACTGAAGGTGTTTTAAGTGGTGTTTTAAGTGATTGTTGCAGGTGAGCCTGACTTTCAGTTTATTGTTGCATGTAATGTTTTTATTCATCTGACTGTGGCCTCCATCTCCTTTTATAAAACATAATTACATATATTTTTTAAGGAAACCTTGTTTTTCCCTATTTTAATTTTGTAAAAGCTTTTTTGTTCTCATTATTTACAAGGTTTTGTTATTCTGCCCATGCTAATTTTAAGTCTTTAAAGCACTTATTTGCAATGCCTATATTTTCAGTAACACAGAGTTTGTCTTGTTGAAGCTTGAGTTATAGAGCTGTGGTGTAGTGATAAAGCACATGCATGTGACATACTGTCTATACGAGCTTCCGTCATGTCCTATCTTCCTATCTAGCAAAACATTTTGAAGACAACTTTAATGTCCCATTCTGAGCCACCTTCACCCCCTGACCTGGCCAGGCCAACCAAGTTGAATCCTGTGGGTGGACTGTATGGAATTACCCAGAAAAAACACTCAGGCACATCCCTCTGTCTTGTGGTAAAACCTAGCACACATTAAAGTCATTTGTGTGTGTTTCTACATTTGAGTTGCGCAGCTTCTTTCGAGAGGGACAACGCTGTAAAACATAGGTGAAAAATGCTAAATATTAAAAGGTGAACTTTTTCCACCACCTCTCAGAAAAGTCAATAATTAAAATAGCATTGGAACTCAAAGTCATTGCATACTGTATAAGTTTAAAATAATGTCTGTGAAAATTACTGCAATAGCGCTCATTGTCTTTAAAAAGATTAGTTCACTTCTGAATTAAAATTTCCTGATAATTACTCACCCCCATGTCATCCAAGATGTTCATGTCTTTCTTTCTTCAGTCGAAAAGAAATTAAGGTTTTTGAGGAAAACATTCCAGGATGTTTCTCCATATAGTGGACTTCAGTGGGGTTCACTGAGTTGAAGGTCCAAATTGCAGTTTTAATGCAGCTTCAAAGGGCTCTACATGATCCCAAATGAGAAATAAGGGTCTTATCTAGCGAAATGATCAGTCATTTTCTAAAAAAAAAAAAAAATTTATAAAATTGATATACTTTTTATATACTTGTCCTCAAAAACCTTAATTTCTTTTCGACTGAAGAAAGAAAGATATGAACATATTGGATGACATGGGGGTGAGTAAATTATAAGGAAATTTTCATTCAGAAGTGAACTAATCCTTTAAGCAATCTATACATTTTAAATGTAATAATGTTTTTTTTAATGACAGTATGCAAAAGTATTGTCATATTTAAGGCTTGGCATCAAAAAACCTAACTTCTTTAATAGACCACAAAAACAAAAAAACAAAAACAAAGAATATGACCATATTAACTAACCATGCCAACTGTAATGTATCAATTTTCTGAAGTAAGGTTAGGCCTATTTGACTCTCAGGTGGCTAATAATGAGTGTACAGTATGTGTTCTTGATGATGAACATTCCAAGGGATTGAAAGATTTTCACTTTCATTCTGCCTCATACATAAAATGTCAATAGGCTACTTAAAATACCCATTCACATCAGGTTTTTTACTGGTCCCATTGGACTATTGGAGTAAAATATTCACAAACCTCAAAAATAATTTCTGTACAAAACAGGAAACACTCCTAACATTTTTGCCCTGGCAGAGAGCAAGGGAGTTTTATCCCTGAACAAGACATAAGTAATTATAGATCCCACAACAAAGTCTTTTCTCTGGAGGATGAACTGATTGATTGTTGACATAGTGGTAAAGCTCTGAAGGCATAAAGCTTCATGTGGCTTTTCATTCTCGCAAAAATGAAAAAGGTATAAGCAGCACCACACTAAGAAATACACTTCACATTTTTACTCAGTGTGATGCCATCGAATTTACAAAATGACACACAACCTAACTTAGGTTGTACACATTAATATCACATAATGAATGCATAAATATAATAAAAAAAAACATTTCCAACAACATGCGCAATGCTTAACCCCAAGAAAGGTCACGCATGATGTAGGCAGAAGTACCGCGGTAGGGCAGAAACTCATTTTCTCCTCCAACTTCAAAACCGCTCGACATCGTTGTTTTACTTTTTTTTCTTTTTTTTTTTTAAAGGCTGTTTGACTTTGTCTTTGCACATTCGCTTTGTAAACACTTGCTCGCCTACGTCACTCATGACCTAATTTTATTTTTTACTTTATTTATTTTACCTAACTTTTATTTTATTTTTTTTTAGAAAATGACCAATCGTTTCGCTAGATAAGACCCTTATTCCTGGGATCGTGCAGAGCCCTTTGACGCTGCATTGAATTTGCAATTTTGACCTTCAACCGGTTGGTAACTATTGAAGTCCGCTACATGGAGAAAAATCCTGGAATGTTTTCCTCAAAAAACTTAATTTCTATTTGACTGAAGAGAGAAAGGCATGATCCTTTAATATGATTCCTTTAAATGAATATTATCTGTTGACTCTGTAGTGTGCAGTTAGTCACATACTGTAACATGCACTTTTGCTTTTCTGTTTTATTGGCTGTAAAGTCTTTGTGCTACAAATCAATGTTATTCAGGGTTTCCTTGAACTGCTCTTTGATTATATAAAGTTATAATATAGTGGAAAGTAAACTGGCCATGATGGTGTGTGTTCATGGGTCCTGAAAGGTGACCAAATTACCATAATTTGTGAATATGAGTAGGTAATGACAGACTATGTACTGCAGAACATTTGCCAAAAGCTCAATTTCACACTGGCAGCAGTTGACAAACATTTTTAAGGAACATTAATCCTTGTGTATTTGCAATTTATTTCCTCTCCCTTTCTCTATTTTTTACACATAAATGTTTAGCCAACCTTTGCTTAACATTATAAAAAGAGCCTTAAAAATGTCTGGATTGTGAGAATTAGATGTGAGCCAGGACCTTAAAGGGATAGTTCATTCAAAAACTGAACTGTCATTGTTTACTCACCCTCATGGTGTTCCAAACCTGTATGACTTTCTTTCTCTATTGAACACAAAAGAAGATTTCAAAAAAAAAAAAATAGGTATATTTAGTTTTCCAGTAGGGCTGTGTGATTAATCGTAATTGATTATCGATTTCGGTAATGGCTACCAATTATAATGAAACAAGATATCGCCTTGAACGTACTTTCCGCTTCCGCATTCTTCATAACGCTTACGCTGAATGTCCTACGCCTTCCCTATTCTACTTACGTAACGAACGCGGCGCCAGTTTCGTTTTTTTCCGTAAGTAGAATAGGGAAGGCGTAGGGCATTCAGCGTAAGCGTTATGAAGAATGCGGAAGCGGAAAGTACGTTCAAGGCGATATTTTGTTTATAAAGCATAAACGGTTGTATTTTTTTCGAAAATGACCGATCGATTCGCTAGATAAGACCCTTATTTCTCATCTGGGATCGTGTAGAACAATTTGAAGCTGCAGTGAAACTAATTGTGACCTTCAACTGTTTGGTGCCCACTGAAGTCCAGTATAAGGAGAAAAATCCTGGAATGTTTTCCTTAAAAACCTTAATTTCTTTTCGACTGACGAAAGAAAGACATGAACATCTTGGATGACATGGGGGTGAGTAAATTTATCAGGAAAAGTGTATTTAAAAGTGAACTAATCCTTTAATCTGTGTTCCGAAAATGAACAAAGGTCTTACGGGTGTGGAACGACATGAGGGTGAGTAATTAATGACAGAATTTTCATTTTTGGGTGAACTAACCCTTTAACACCCAAATCAGCCAAATAGCCTACTGTAAGTGAGTGTCGTAAAATACAGTCTACTGTTGCTAAACTGAGGGACATGTTTGATATTAAGCAGCGTTATTAAAAGCTCATTACGCCGCAAGAGAGACACTGTTTCCCAGGTGGCTTTCTGTGAGCGCTCAGAGTCGGAGCCGAACGCGGATACGCAAAGGGGCTTCAGATCGCACCTAAACGCATACACACAAAAATTTCATTTTTGGAGGGTATTCACATAAATGCAGTGGGTTTTGTCTTAAATAAACGTACACAGTTGAGAAAGAAAATGTGTGTGTAACAGTATGTTGGATCCGTCCGTGCATTAGCTCTTAAAGTGACAGCAGCCTAATATACCTGCTGCGGTCTGTCATTAATGATAATCAAACAACAAATGACAAAAGGAAATTACTCACTGATCTTGACTGAATAACTTAAGCAACTTTAATAAGGATTCATCTGTATTTAATGTGTACAGTAAGACTATGCAGTGCTATTTTACATTTGATTTTTCAATCTGATTACCATTGTTAGTACATCTTCCTGAAAAACTTAAAACACTGTTTATTTAATTTGTATTTTGGTTCAGTTATATTTATTTGTCTGTTTGTTTTGCTGATTGTTTACTTGTCTTATGTAACAATTTTGAGGACCTTTTTGCCATAATCGACCAGTCAGTCCAGTATTCTGATTATACTGAATATTATGTTGTTACACTGAAAAGGACACTCCGCTGAGCCCCAGACATCCTAGCTCATCCCATCTGGAGATTTATGCCTGCAATTGTAGGGCTTTGTACTGGAAAAGCACATGAATGAATAGCCACAAAGACTCCTGCACAAAGCCAAAAGCCAGAAGCTTTCAATTTAGTGTCTGATACATTCCTGCGACACATGTCTGAAACTGCCACCGTTTGTTTCAGCATTTGGGCTGGAGGTGAGATTTGCATTTAAATGCACGTTTCTGTGAACATCTGTAATAGTTTAGACCCACGTTTTTGTCATGTGGACAATGATGTCACATTTCAAAATTGCACAGATGAATTGCTATCTGTGTCTATTGTGCTGTATCAATCAACAGATGAATGATCCTTTATTCTGATTCACGTGATGGTAATGTACAGTCTGGCTCTCTCTATCTCTGGTATTTTTTACAAGGCAGCCATCTTTTTCATTTCTGGATGTTAAACAATTCATAAGCAGTCATCATTGAACCTGTTAATGAACTAGGATCAAATTACAATGGGTAAACACAAGAGTCGGGAAAGACAAAATTAGTATTAGAGATTAATATTTGCCTCAAATATAATGAAATTTAACATGCTAAATGCCTCAGGAAAGGGAGGAAAAATCTGATGTCAATCTCCTTAAACCAAAAGGGGGTTTCTGGATGAATATGAGCATTAAGGAGATTCTTCCCATGTAATTTTATTAGTTTTGGTTATAAAGTGACCGGTCTGATTATATTATTTATGTATTGAATAATTTATTCAGGACACATCCATCCATCCATCTATCCATCCATCCATCCAAGCTTTGTGATAAAATGTCAGAGATCAGGGCTTGTTGTCACATTGTAATTACACAGTAAAATATGTTCACAGTTTCACAGCTTTTTTTCAAATTTTTTTTTGTGTGTGTGTGTGTGTAACCTGTCAATGTGATGTATAAATTTGTATTTTAATCCGACATGATTGCTGATCTTTTTAGGCAAATTAATTGTCATTGATTCCACCTTGCAGCTTTGAAAAGCATTATCTGATTCAAATTTCTCCCTGAGACAGTAGGATGAATGTTTGATGGATCTGTGTTCTCCTGTATGTGAATAGACCCTTTGGGAATCTTCTAAACACAGCACATCATGGGAAGGCCATGCCTTGCTGTTGCATGCAGTAATTGATTTTCAGCCAAACTTACTAATGGCCAGATGTTCATTCTCCACACCAAATGCATTATACTAAACTGAAGCATTAGTATGAAGAATGACACGTTATTTTTAATTAAGCAAAGTAATATGTGTCATTTTGTTTAATGAATGCTCTCAATGCAGCAAAATGTGAACTGCTGCCAGTAATTAAAAATATGATCTTACACTGATTATCTTTTGAAATGTTTTCATTGTCATATAGATGTACTACTTGGTGTGCCTTGGACAGTGCTGTGGTGTCATGTCTGTTTTGTGGTTTTGTTTAGCTTATGTTTTCATGTCTTTTATTTTGTAATTCTCTTAAGGTCTTTGCACACTGAGTCCAAAATGCATGTCTGGAATTTTTGCACGTTAAAAAACAAATACGATCTCAAACGTTCTGTCAATCACGTTTACACACTGCCTCCAAAACTTTTGTTCATCATAAAAAAATTTGGATTTGATTTTTAGGTTAGATTTTCTGCGTTTTTCGCATCCGTGGCACGTATTTTGAGAGACGTTTTGACAATTCAGAGCCACCGTACAAGCGAACGGCAAAATCCCGAATGCCATCTGACAAGTTGATGCATGTCGTCTACAGCACAAAACAGTAGCACTGTATGACAAACAAAGTGCGGAATACAAAGAGACAGAGTATAAAGACAGATTGTGTCAGTATCGCTAGCAAAGCATCAAACTGAGCCACTGACATCCTGAAGTAAACTTTGAAACGCTCGGGATAATCATGCAGCTCCTTGATGAGGTGGAACTCTCCTTCCTCCCTACGCAATCTCGGGATTGGATGAACCCAATATTTCCTTTTTCTTTTTTTAAAAAGAGAGAGGACAACTAAATCATGCTCACTGCTTGAAGACTCCATTTTGTATTGTTTTGCGAATTTTTTTATTTCGCAACAAATTCATTAATACGCATCGGACTCAGTGTGCAAGGTCTCTGTGCGTGACAAATTTTTAAGATCACGAATACGCAAAAATGCATACGAAAATTTCGGACTCAGTGTGCAAAGGCCTTAAGTCTTAGTTCCTGGTCATGCCGTGTGATTCCCTGTTCCCCACATGTCATCCTGTCATGTGCTTCCCCTGTTCTGATTGGTTCCCTTGTTTCACGTGTCAGATTCTCATTGGTTTTTGATTCATCAGTTATGTTTTCTTATTGGTTTATTGTGTTCAGGTGTTTCATGTTAGTCATTAGTAATCTTTTTTATATAAATAGCCCTCATGTTACCATTGTCTTTTGTTTAGCTTTGTTCATGTGCTGCTGTTGGTGAGTCTCATGCTTTTAAGTCACGTCACATTTATTTTCATGTTTATGGTCATGTTTGTTCTGGATAATCTTTAATAAAGCTACACATGGATTCTCTTCACAACTCGTCTTCAGTTGACTCCATTACATGTAGGCCGTGATAGTTATGTTCAGTGACATATGACTTTGAAAGCAAATATGCAATAATTGCAAATAATTGCAGTTCACTCTAATAATTTAATCTGCAAATCACTAGTTAATTTGATTTCAGTTCAATTGACTGAAACCTCTAATTTTTCAATGCCTGTAGTGGGAGCATTTGATGTTAAATTGGATAGGTCTCATGGTCTTCTTGCACATCATTTTAAAAACACTTCTGTGGTTTATGGCTTGATTTTATTTCGTATCTCCCATCTTCATTGTACACTGGCCTTCCTTTTGAGGATTGTAATTTCTTGTGGGGTTTGTTTGTGGGTTGAGTAATTATAGCCATCATTCTTTCAGAGGCATGATGACATTTCATGCACGTACAGCTCAATATAATTATCCTTACTGCAGGGGGGTTTGTTCTTGAGTTCTGTATTTCTCCATGGTGGGGATAATTTACTCCTGTGACAATCAATTGCCCTACCAGCAGCGTGAATTTGGCCTGGCTTCATGGAGAGACTGAAGAGTTTATCTTAAACTTTTTGATTAGATAAAATTTTACTACTTGGCATAATAATAGTTAATATCAATACCTGGCCATTGCCATTTTTGATCCGTTGAACTTTAAAGGGATAGTTCAACCAAAAATAGAAATTATCTCATGATTTACCTACCCTCAAACCATCCTAGGTGTATATGACTATCTTCTTTCAGATGAACACAGATGTATTTAAAAATATCCTTAGTTTTCCAAGGTTTATAATGATTGTGAATGGGTGGCCACATTTTGAAGAGAGAAAAAAAAAAATGCATCTATAAATGAAGAGTTCAGATGCAAAAGCCTCTAAGTGCCGTCTGAAATTTTCTTCTAAAATTAGCATTTTTATCAAGCTTGTATGTTTGTTCAGTTATTTCACTTAAATGGCAATGAAAATGACCTATTAATTGACATTAAAGTGAAATTACTGAACCTAAACATACGAGCTTGATAAAAATGCTCATTTTAGAAGAAAATTTCAGATGGCACTTAGAGGCTTTTGCATCTGAACTCTTCAAATAATGATTCCATACGACTTCAGGGGGTTAATAAAGACCTTCTGAAGCGAACTGATGCGTGTTTGTAAGACAAATATCCTTATTTAAAACTTTGTTATTTAAAAAGTAAGATAACGAGCTTCCGGAGCGACAGCCATACGCATTCGACATGCGTCCAAAAAGTGTTAACTTCCGTGACATAGTACACACTGCCATGACATTCTACACTATGTCCTACACTGTAACGCGTAGTACGTCATGTCATTGTGTAGAATGTTACGGCATTTTGTATTTTGCATTTTTCATTGTTCCGCGAGGAACACAATGAAACTAAACTAAAACAGAACTACACGTTACACATAATACATTCTCATTTTCAAATGTGTTTTGATGAATTTACTATACGCTCTAACGCGTAGTACATCGCGTCATTGTCATGGCATTTTCTCAAATATTGTATTTTAACATTTTGTAGTTACATAATGTCATGATTGCTGGTCAGCACTCACAAAGATGAACTATACAAAATATTTAGCAGAGCACAGGATAAACGCAAATCAAACAATACATTAACGAGAACCGACAGAAAACTGAACAGAACCAGTGGTATAAATACACAGGAGGTAACAAGATCTCAATTAGATACAGGTGGCCAAATAAGTATTTAATTTTGGAAATAAATCTTGTCTTTACAATATAATGCATGAAAATATATGGCTGCCTTTATATTTAAGGAAGATGGTCCCCAAGTTTATTATAGGCATCTAAAAGTTTGTAAACCCCTGCACTATTGGGGGTTTGTACTGTAGGTACTATTCTGTACAAATAAATGGAACTGAATTGAACATGGCATGAAATGTCAGAGAAAACAGCAAAATCATTGTCATTTGACAAATGGAAATACCCTCATGCCTGTAGAGTCACCTCGAACAGCAATCACTGTTGTCCAGTTCTAGAGGTTTCTTCATCAGACAGACGAGGCATGTTGCCTCACACTCTCCAAAATCAATATCATGCTGGGGAATTTTACATCAGGCAGGATGGGTCTGACATACAACCACCATTCAGCTGCACTCAGATGGAAAAGAGTTGCTCGTTATCCCAGTAATAGAGTAAGAGTGGGCTGTTTTTCCTGAGAGGCAGAGATTGAGATCCCATTACTAAAGGGCCCTGGACTGTGGCCCTTAAAACCCACCCCACGATATGACCATAAATTGATCCTCTCCGGCTTGTCTCCTAAAACACAATCTTGGCTAGAGCTAACTGTTGAACTGATCTGGCTAATAAATCAGATGCCTTAAGCTTTTCGTGGTTAGACAGCAGAGCATAAATCCTGTTATTTTGGAAATCTGTTCATCAGCTCATCCCTGAAATCCCTTTTTCTATTTTTGTGCCCTCTCTCAAACCTCCTGAGCTCCTATACTTGGCTAATTGTCTCACCCTAATGGTCTTACATAAATGGTCAAAAGTGCATTTGATACACACATTGTCATGTACATGTGATGTGTTGAAAGGCAGATTGAAAATGGCCTTTTAGTCAATCTGCTAGCTTTAAGGTCACTCGTACAATAATCTAATGTACTCCTAAATGTTGTGAACATTTAAAAAGTAGTCTACCTTTTTTTTTTCCTGGAAAATGGATCACATTTATTATAAGGCATCAAGTCTGATGATCTCTGAACAGTTGTTTGTTACTTGAAAGACTACAATGCTTATTTCTAGTACACTCTCAAGATAAAAGGTTCTAAAAGGCAGTTTTCGCAGTGATGCCACAGAAGAACCGTTTTGGGTTCTCCATAGAACTTTTCAGTGAAGAACTTTTCTAAGTGTGAAGAACATTTTGATAATCTGAAGACCCCTTTTCCACTATCAAGAACCTATTGTGCAATGGAAACATTCCATGGACATTAAAGGGGTCATGACATGAGAAATCAAATTTGCCTTGATCTATTGACATATAAGAGGTCTTTGTACCATTAAAACTTACTGCAAGTTTCATAGCTTAAATCATCCTTCTCATTATAAACAAAGCATTCATTTAATCAAGCTCCAAAATGGATATTGTGGGATTTGTGACGTCACATGGACAAATACATTTGCATATGCCTGCCTCCAGAGCAAGACATGAATAGCTTTACATCATCACACCATAGGCCCCGCCCACTGTCAGTTGCTTAACGGCTGACACTTGCCTACACCGGATGCAAGCTTCTCGTCAAAATCAAATAGAACCATTATAATTACTGATGCTGTCTACACTGAATACAGTATACAGATGCCCATTCACCTTCTGACGTATTCCGAGAAGAGTAAATGGAAGCCTAAAGGAACGTTCGCTTTGATGCGTCCAGTTTAAACAGCTCATTTCTGTAGAGACTTCAGAAGGATACCAGCATCATGAACAAATGGATGTTTTTTTTTTTAATGCCGTCATGGATTGCGCCAGAGGATTATATGTTTGTTCAGAGAATTTGACTGCAGATTGTTTTGTAAATGAGTTACAGCACAATGGAGAGTTCGCTAAGAAACTTTTGTTGACAGATGAAGCAGTTAGCTGGGTGGCGATGATACAGTTTCCTATGCAATAACATTAGCCAATCCTAACAGTCGCCATTTACCAACGAGCCACCCCTAAAAACTGATCATTTCAGAAAGAGCGTCAGAATGAGGGTTGCAAGTAATCATAATCATCGTAATAATCATAATAATCCAAATCAAATTTGCCTTAATCTTTTGACATATAAGAGATCTTTGTACCATTAAAACTTCCAGCTTCCTCTTACAGCTTAAAAGGTCCTCATTATAAACAAAGCATTAATTTAATCAAGCTCCAAAAACCGCTTGTATGGATACTGTGGGATTTTTGAGGTCACATGCAGTGGTGTAATGTAACGAAGTAATAATACTTCGTTACAGTACTTAAGTATTTTTGGGGAGAATCTGTACTTGAGTTTTTATATTTCTGTCAACTTTTACTTTTACTCCACTACATTTCCTAAATAAAATGTATACTTTTACTCTGATGCATTTTCTCAAAGCTTTTTCGTTACTACAAAATAAAGTCGGAAGAATACAGACTGCATGCAAGCGCGTGCAAACAAGTGCTCTCACGATCGCGGTTGATTTCATTTTCCGGGTTGCGTCCATTGCTGGAGAGGCTGAGAAGAGTGCGCTGTCATTATACAGTACGAGAGCGACCTCCAGAGGCGAAATAAAAAATAACACTGATGCCTCATAGAGTTTGTTTTGACACGTGACATGAGGCTACGTGCTGCACAGAGAGGGACACTTCAAAAACGCATTTAAAACGGACAACAAAACGGTATATTATACAGTGTACACTACAGTACGTGTTTTCATATCCTTATAAAGTAATTAGTTTGTTGACTAGATGCTGCATTAGTGGAGAACAGCAGTATGTTTGCCGTCGAGGCTGAGAGAATGCTAACATTAGTAGTACCTCAAGCGGTTAAAACAATGTGACAACACCAGCTGTTTAATGTCACGATTGTTACCATCCATTTGCATTAGTTTATATCCATTTGTTCGCTGTTATGCATTCATTATCCAGCGAAGTTGCATATTTAAACTGTATCCTTATTATGCAGCGACAGAAACAACAAATCAGAAATGTATTCGATTTCAGTTATTTTTTTATTGGCACTGTAACACATATTTAGATTAGATAATCATCAAGTTTTCTAAAATAGAGGCAAATAATGTGTGAAAGTATACATATAGATCCATGCTATGCCTTTGTGTGTAAAGATGGTAATTTTTAAGAATGACTGTTTGGATTTATATGAAATGGTAATACTACAATAAGAGTCCATTTGTAACATTAAATAAGGTTAATAAAAGTATTGTTCATTTTTTTCAACATTTAGATTTTAACATTTTAAAGTCGTCTCTTACATTAGTTATAATGCACTATGAATTAACATGAACAATCAGTGTATAATTAATATATGTTTTTTTTTATATTGAAAAATTACAAACATTTAGCCATTTTTTTTAATTCAAAGAAACAAAATGTTAGAGAGTTAAAACTGAACACAATCTTGCTGCTCAAACTGTGTATAGAAATTTTTTTAATATTTTTTTGCTGCTTTTGTAGATTTACTTGTACTTTTACTTTCAATACTTAAGTATGTTTAATATCAAAAAAATACTTTTCGTACTTGAGTACAAAGAATATCACATACTTTAAAACTTTTACTCAAGTAACATTCTAAACAGTGACTTTAACTTCTACCAAAGTCATTTTTTTCTACCAAAGTCATACTTTTACTCAAGTATGGTTTTCGAGTACTTTATACACCACTGGATTTCATAATGCAATGCATGTAAATGATTGATTTTATATGGATAATGTTTTCAAAAAACTCTTTTATTGCAGTTTCCTATGGAATGACGTTAGCCAATCATAACAGTTGCCGTTTAGCGACAAACCTTAAAGGAGCTTAAAAACGGATCTTTTCAGAAAGAGGGTCAGAATGAGGGTTGCAAATAATCATTTTTCCACATATATATTTGTCCATGTCATGACCCCTTTAAAGGTTCTTCATGGAGCCATCAATGCCAAACAATTTTTAAGAGTGTAGAATTGGTCAAATATACTTGCAATTTAAGAAAATAAAGGAAACTATTAGTAGACAAGATGCTATGCAAAGACTGGTTTCGGCCAATGTCTTGATCGCTTCATATGTGCAAAGGCAGAGTTTTTCAGCTACTGGACAGCTTACTGTTAATGATGATGACCGCTATTCATCCCATTGATTACTGTGGGCCTCTTCATTAGATCTGTCACCCCGGGATCTTGGTTGAAATAGAAATCATGTCTTACTCAAGACAAGAACACAGGTTCATTTTCTTTCTCGTCATTCTCTGATTGGCAGGTCTGCAAGTGTAGGTGAAGATGGTGTTAAGAAATCAACCACAAAATAATGTAAAGTGTTTTTTATAGATTTTTTTTTTTTTTTCATGGTACAAGTGGTCAAGAGTGGCTTTGCCTTGGGGTTTTCCAAACTGGGCTTGCGAGAGAACTGCATATAATTTACTGTGAACATATCAATGGGTTGTTTAATTTCTGAACTTAAAATCTCAGGGGGTACTTCAATCAGGAGGTACTGCAATCATCATTCCGTATTGAGTTTTTCATTGTAGACAATAAGAGGTCCCTGATATTGTACTGCCGCTCAAGCAGTTGTGGGGTGTGCATCAAATCTCCTGTGTCAGCTGGAGTCTTTTTGAAGAGTTCCTGAGTTGTTTGTCAGAAAACATTGCAGCAGGCTTTGACATATCCCAAACCCACGCTTGTCATTTTTAAAGAAACGTCCAAGACTTGTTTCAGCAAATAAACATGTCACCTTTCACAACTAAATTACTCAGCGTGTAGTTACCTGCTATACAGGATGTGTTTGATCCACTGCCATGTCAAGGGAAGCAGAGTTGCTGTAACTCTTTAAACCACTAGTCTGGAAAATAGCTTACCACTTATTTTTGTAGTATTAATGTCAAACTAAATTGGGTATAGTACTCCAGGTCTGGAATAGTTGTTCATTTTGATTTGTTGAAGGACTTAATAGAAGACACTCTGATGTTATTTAATATCGACTTAACTTATGACACGGCTTTAGTAATAAAAAATAAATAAATAAACCTAAACTTAAACCAGAGGTATCACATATTTGCATATTAGTTTAGCATTTAGATTTAGATGTGAAATTTATTAAATTGTAAATGCTGAATGTAAATTGAGGCTTTTGAGGAATGTGACAAATTTGCTGCAAAGTTCACACTTTATTTGATATTTGGCTCAACATAAGCTTTAAAGAATAGTTCACTCTAGAATGTGAAATTCTGTCATTATTTACTCTCTTCTGTAAACGATGACTATGGGCGGGCTTGAACGTTCTTGTTTCTTTTATTTTATTTTGAAGATCTGAGGTAAATTGTCCATTGTTGCTTTCAGTACGGCTATTAAAGACACACAAAATGATATTCAAACTCACATTAGACGCTTTTAACATTAAATAAAGCACATAAACAGGACCTGAGATTATCATTATTGTCATACTTTGTGTTGTTGTTCCAGCCGCGACGTCGAAGAAAAAGAGAAACCGTTTCTAAAATAGAATCATCGCGTGTCGCCATCGCGGCTGGTTAGAATAAATACTCTGATTTGGATTAACATGAAAAATATACCTTTTATCGCTTGTCGCGGCGTCGCGTCTTGTTCTGAGACGCTTCCCATCCATTGTAATGCTTCTATATTCGGTTCATTACGGTAGTGACATACATATGACAGGTGAGGAAGTTAGCAAGTTTTACTAGTACAATCAGCAGCTCGCCGGTTTACTTCATTTTACACTAATACCTGGTCACAAAGCATTAAAGGTGAGTTGCTGTCTTTATTTTTTAGTCACACCACTGAACAGACCGTGTCTCACGTAACGTAATAATCCAAATATAGTGTGCTTATTTACAACAGTGTTACTCGGCAACTTTCATGCCTAATCACTGCTCAAAGTGTGTGTCTGTCGTATCCTGCACATTTAACGGACCACACTGTGATAAAGAAGTTTATTTTTTGATTGCATTTGAAACATTAAATGAAATGAGGGAGTGGTGATGATTTTGCATTGTATTTGGCAAGGAACCGCATTGAGAAAACACATTCTTCATTCATTATCAGCTGAGATAGAGGACTTCGCCCCGCACTCCAATCGACAGTAAGTGCCCTGCGAAGTAGACAATACGTATTCCGAAATCTTAAAGGATTAGTTCACTTTCAAATGAAATTTCCTGATAATTTACTCACCCCCATGTCATCCAAGATGTTCATGTCTTTCTTTCTTCAGTCGAAAAAAAAAGAAAGTTTTTGATGAAAACATTCCAGGATTATTCTCCTTATAGTGGACTTCAATGGAGCCCAAACGGTTGAAGGTCCAAATGTCAGTTTCAGTGCAGCTTCAAATTATGATCCCAGACGAGGAATAAGAATCTTATCTAGAGAAACCATCACTCATTTTCAAAAAAAAAAATGTAAAATTATATACGTTTAAACCATAAATGCTCATCTTGAACTAGCTCTTTGAAACTGTAATTTTGACCTTCAACCGTTTGGAGGCCATTAAAGTCCACTATAAGGAGAAAAATCCTGGAATGTTTTCATCAAAAACCTTCATTTCTTCTCGACTGAAGAAAGAAAGACATGAACATCTTGGATGACATGGGGGTGAGTAAATTATCAGGAAATTTTAATTTGAAAGTTAACTAATCCTTTAAGAGAGATTCCAATCCGAAGGGAGCGTAGCCTTCATGTTCAGTTTGAAAGACACTGCAAACAACATGAACTAGATGAGTAAAGTTCATAGACAAACTTTAAGTTGGCTTTAAAAAGTAGTAGTTTTAAAAGCTGGATATATAGATATAGAGTTATACTGTATCATTGTATGTGGTTGCTAAGGTACTTGGGGTGGTTTCTAGGGTGTTGCTATGAGGTTGCTAGGGTACTTGGGGTGGTTGCTATGTGGTTGCTAAGGTGTTGCTATGCGGTTGCTAAGGTATTCTGGATGATTGCTAGGCTGTTGCTATGTGGTTGCTAAGGTACTCTGGGTGGTTGCTATGGTGTTGCTATGCGGTTGTTAGGGTACTTGGGGTGATTGCTAAGGTGTTGCTATGCGATTGCTATGGTATTCGGGGTGGTTGCTAAGGTTAGAGATGCACCAATTGCAATTTCTTGGCCGTTTTTATTTTGTTTTGTTTGTTTTTTGTTCGTGTGACCTGCAGATTACGATTTTTGACGATTACGATTTAATTTCTAAGAACTATAATTGACAGCATACAAACAAAAATATACTTTTCTTCAACACAAAGTTGTATTTTCCATGTCGGAATGTCTGTCTTTGTTTTGGTCTGTGTGAAACCATGTGCTGCCAGTTTATCCTATAGCATTTCGACATCACAGGTTGCCAGTTGGCGTATTGCAGCCATGGAAACCAGCAAACAAACTGGGTCAGAGAATCGCAGATTCTACCTGACCTAAAAAGCCTCTGCATCCATCTAAAAATCTCTATGAACGACAGATAAAACACAGATAAATCAACTCATCAGCTTACAGTCTGTAAGTCTCCTCAGCTTTCATTGTCAATTGCGCTCCCTCTTGATGCGTGTCCTCAAGCTGGCCACCCGCGTCTTTGAAGAAGGGAGCGGGGCAAACAATATTTTGAATTTGGACTGCAGTAACTATTTCAACCACTGGGTGTCATTCCTACATAGAGCCCCTTTAATGCTTACAATTAAAGTTGTAAAACGTATTCAGTCAAGAACTGAAAGTGATTTTCTTTGTCTTTTTTTCTTTGATTAACATGACAGACAGTAGCAGGAATATGGACTGCTGTCACTTTAAGAGTTTATGCACGGACCCAATATATGACATGCATTCAAGACGGGCATTTTGACATCATTTTGTATGTATTTGACCGCTTAAGCGCAGTAAGCCACTCATTTTGGTACTTATGACTGAAACTGAGAAGCAATTTGTGCGCTCCACTAATATTCGCACTCACACCAAAAGCGTGCGCACCACTGATCTATATAGATCAGTGGTGCGCGCGCTTTTGGTGTGAGTGCGAAACCTGCAGGAATTACTAAAATTATGCACAATACAAGCACTATTTAACCAGAGCGAATGAGAAGAGTGATTATGATTTGAAATTATGATTATGAACTGTCACCACCTTCAGACAGAAAATTTGACAGCTTATGGTGTCAAGTGTTGACAGAATAACCATATTATTATTATTATTATTATTATTATTATAGGGTGTAATTATTACCCATAATTATTATTCTCTCAACACTTGACACCATAAGCTGTCAAATTTTGTGAGATATTATTATAATATCACCCATGTGTTAGATATTTTGTTTTTCTGGTGTTGCTAGCTTTTATAGCCTAATTAAAATGAGGCAAATTATCTAAAATCACAGACTCTTTCTTTAAAGTTTCTGACAGGGTTGACATATAGTGGTAAAATCTTTCCATGGCAGATGGATGTACCCCTCTCCATATAGCAAGGGCTGGGCAAAAAAAATCGACATTTCAAATCGTTTTTTAAAATGTGATCGATTAAGGTTATCATTATCATTTATGCGTCCACATGCAAATACAATTTGCAATTTCTTTTGAAAATTGTCCTTCCATAACTGTCGCGTGCTGTGTGAGAAGTTTTATGTGTGCAGCACACACCCGAAGCGCTCACAGCGTGAGCTTTCACCTCTCCTTGTGCCTAAATGGACAAATTCACACAAGTTTATCTCAAAATGCCCGCCTTTGTGAGTATCTAGGAAAACAGTCGGGTACAGTTATGGTAAGCAGTAGAGAGACCGTATGTGTATCTTTATTGTACCCGTGCATTACACTTAAAGTGACAGCAACCTAATATTGAATTTCCTGCAGCTATCTGTGTTTTAACGTTAATCAAACTACAAAAGACAAAGAGAAAATCACTCCCTGCTCTTCACTGAATAATAAAAAATATTGGGTGTAATAATCTTATTTATTACAATATAAGGATACATGGGTAAAAAACAATAACAATTTTATTCATTTATTACTTTTTTGTGGTGGGGCCAGTGAAAATGTATTGAATCGAGAATCGAAAGTGAATCGAATTGAGGCTTTGTGAATCGGAATAGAATCGAAACGGGACATCTGAATTGATACCCAGCCCAACATATAGCTGTGACAATTAGCAAAAAAAGATTATCTATCTACAGAAAAATAATACTCACCAGAGCTTGTTAAACTCCTAAAAATATGGAAAGAGTACTTTTAGGATTAAGAAAATTAAGAATGACTTTGACCATGTCTCAAGTGATTAGCATTGTACTTTTTTAGCATTTGCAATGTTTTTGGACAAAAACACACTTTCTATGTTTCTCCTTTCTTCAAGCAAGCAGACATGAAGGCTCTTCAGTCTGATCTGAAGTTGAATACGGATGCCCGACTACAGCAAAACTATAGCAGTCCAAGGCTGGAAAACCAGTTTTTGGCTCAAGCGCCCTCAGCATTGTCTTACCATCAGTACACATCTCCATCCTGGGGTAAGCATACCTCCACCTGCTCATCATGTCCAGCACTCCAGCCAACCAGCCTGTCCTCCACCAAGGCCACCTCATCTCTTCTGTCATCCACAGTGATGAGCTCAATCTCCTCTCATTCCTCTCTGCTGAGCACCAAGAATACCCTTCTAACGGAGCCTCCACTCCACCTTCCAGTCGCATTCTCCCTAACCTCCCCCTATTCTCATAATCCTTTACTCTCTTGCTCCAAAAATTCCACTGCTAGTGCCATCCCAACACTCTGCCCCTATCTGTCACCTTCAAAGGAGGATAAAGCAGGCAACAATGAAAAGAGAGAAGTGGAAGACATGCTTTTCTCACCTGAAGGCTTGCTGGGATATAGTGAGGAACCCAGACAGGTATAGAGTGATTTCCTCTGTATTGCTTTGTAAAATTGTTTTTGAATTAATGTTGCATCTTTTTTTCAGATCTTTTTTTTTTTTTTTTTATTCTTTAAAGGGGACTTTTATGGTGTTTGAACATAAATGTGTGTCGGCAGTGTGTGTACATAACCACCCTATAATGATAAAAATCCACCCACTCCTTTTTTTTTAATCCCTATAAAACCTCAACAGTCTCGTAGAACAAGCCGTTTTAATTTTCTGTTTAATGTGATGTCAGTATCCGTATGTATCCGATGCAGGCAGGAGCTGTTGAAGGAAGCAGCTCATTTGCATTTAAAGACACATGCATGAAAACAGAATGTTTTTGCATGCACTCAAAAATGGGTAGTTACAACATGGTTTAATAAATGAACTGTGAGGTATTTTGAGCTGAAACTTCAGACACATTCTGAGGACACCTGAGGCGTAAATTACATCTTGAAAAAGGGGGCATAATAGGCCCCTTTCATTTTTCTTCTCTACAATTTTTTATTCATATTTATTAATTAAAATAACACAATCATTGCTACTAATTCAACTTAGCCACTAAACATACAGGATTTATTTTATTGATAATTTAACCTTTAGGACATGCATCTGTTTAACCACCTTTAACCACATTGAAAAACATTGAGAAACAATACGATTAAGACAACTCTGACGTAGCATTTCATTTAAAACTTTGCCTCTGCATAAATGTACAGATACCTTGCAAGGACTGGTATTTTCTTTGGGAATTACAAATCTAGTTAATTATACTGTCTCTTAACAGGATACCATCAGGATGCCTTCCAAGGAAAGCTTGGAAGAGGAAGACCAGATGCTGTCCTCTGAGATGCCTGTTTTGGATATGGATTTAGATAGAGAGTGGGAGCAGACCTTAGCTCCCCAGGAGGAGTTTGGGGTGCTTGAAGCATGTAAGGATGAGAAACTTGTGGAACTGATGGACCGGAAGGTGAGCCGAATGGTCACAGTTTTGGGGGTTTAATTAATATTAATAATTTGCTAGCCCTACTTATTTCATTTTTTTTGTTTAAAGGTGTTCTATGTAAGTTTTTGACTGTACTAAAGCATAAAAATACAATAATATGTTTGCCTATATTTATTAAACATGCTGAGTTCACATACTTGTTTCTCTGAAAACTATTACTACAGCCAGTTATTTTACTTTGAAATTTGCGTTCTGTGTCTTTTTGAATTTGAATTTCTGTTTTTGTTTTGGTCTGTGCAAGACCGCACTTTGCCAATTTACCCAATAGTATTTCGCCACCCCAGGTTGCCAGTTGGTGGAAAACTAATGCAGCGAATTGCAGCCATGGAAGCCAGCGGACAAACTGGGTCAGAGATCGCAGATTCTACCCGACCTAAAGCATCCATCTAAAAATATTGATGAGCGGGAGCATATTAAAACGTGATATCAACTCATCATAAATAAATAAATCAACTAATTATCTTACAGTGTGTAAGTCTCCTCGCCTTCCAATGTCAATTGAGCTCGCTCCTGTTGCGTGTCTTCAAACTGGCAACCCCGCAAGAGCGTCGAGTCTGAGGAGGAGGGGGCGGGGCAAACAATATTTTGAATTTGGACTGCAGTACCCATTTCAACCACTAGCTGTCATTCTTACATAGAACACCTTTAATTTATCTCTTATGCTCACCAAGGCTGCATTTATTTGATAAAACTACAGTAAAAACATTCATATTTTTTTTTTCCTGTTTCTCTTTTCTGTTTATATATGAATGTGATTTACATATTATATATAACGGATGGAAATTAGCCTTTGGCTACAATCTGGTGTGTTTACATTCATGTATTATCATGTCTGTTCATTAACACACAATGAATGAATGCTGAATATTATAAAACGTATTTATAATATATTTTAAAATGTAATCTATTCCTGTGATGGCTAAGCTGAATTTTCAGCAACTATTGGTGATCACATGATCCTTCAGAAAAATCTTACTGACCAAACTTTTTTGTAATCATTCTTATGCCACATAATTGATTGACAGAGTGGTAAATGTGAAATCAAACATCATTTCTTTTGTTTTTCCTTCAGAACAACCTGCTGAATATGGTGTGCTGCTCCCTGGTTAATAAGACTTGTACCCTGGGCCAGAAGGACTGGGATAAGACAACGAGTGTGTGGGGCATTATTAAGAACCTGGCCGCTGAGATTACCACAGAAGACCCAGAGTTTCTCCTCAAGGTTGGTGTTTTCGCATGCGTGGGTTATGTTGTCAGGTGGTTATGTTTTCAACTTGTGTGGTTTTGCATATTTGCATTGGTTTTAGGTTGCAGTCTATACTAGGCAACAACTAAACATTCGTATCACAGCCAACTTCTTGCTAGCGCTGGCGGCCCATCTGCCTGCTTCAAAGCCACACTTAAGAAGGTACTTTTGTGCTGCTGTGCGGCTGCCGTCTGACTGGCTGGAGGTGACAAGAATCTATAGCATGGTAAGTGTTAATATTGTGAATATCTTACCTTGATATTTACATTGTACTTCAAAGAATATTATGGTATTAGCATGATAGATGTACAAAATAAGGATTTAATTTTGCTTCCTCTGTATTATTTTAATTGTTGTTTTTGTTTGAGCTTTCTTGTTTTTTCATGCTTTCAAAAATGTTTTTGTTCAGTGTTTCAGTAAATCTTTACCCTCCTGCCTGAAAAAAGCTCTAGTGGATAAATTTAAGCAGTTCACTGAATATCAGCTGGCCAAATACGATACGCGGAAACATCGCTGCAAACACAACAAGCAACGAAAGAAAGGAGAGGTAAAACACTTAATATTTAATATTGTAGATTAATGTGGGGTTCACTGAAAATGGTTATTTGAAAAATATTTCTTTTGCTTTTAATTTTGTTCTATTTAATGTTTTATTCTATACTTCTAAATCTTTCATTTGTTTATTTCCAGGTTTAATTTTTTTTTTTTAAAGATATTCTGAATCCTATATTTTCAATGTTGTCTAATACTTTTGAACTTTTGGATATTTTTGTATCTTACGTCTTTAGAAAAGCACACATCCTACCAACATACAATAATTGAATACATTTTTTCTTTCCACATGACTTTTAAAATGCTTCTATTTTCTACCCTCTTCTTTCAGAAAATCTCTGCTGAGCAGTGGAAAAAGTGGGCTGACCACCTCAGAGTGGAAGACTCAATTCTCCAAATATATGTGAGCTTTGCCTTGTTTAGTTTAATCTGTTTGATGTAACGGCATTACAAAATGATTATTGCACATCAAAATGTCTTCTGATACCGTTCTGTTTGTTATTATATAGTTGGAGAGCCAGAATCATGATACAAAGGATAAAAAACAGACTGAATTCAACCTCAAGAAGATGATAAAGCGCCTTCACATCAAAGAATCTGCAGAACATGTCATGGCCATTCTGGGAAAGAAGTTAGTCATACAAACTGGCATATATATATTTTAGTCAGATCTGTTTAATGTTGTTGAACTGATTGCTCTGTTCAGTCTAACTTTCAACCATGAGGTTTTTTACCTGTTTTTGCATGCAGATACCCAAGTGATCCGAAGGCCTTCTCTCGCAGTGGTCTTAGTGGGGTCTGGGAGAGAGAGCGAGCTGGAAAACGGATGAAACTTAAGCAACCCGACACATGGGAGTGCAGACTAAGTCAGGAAGGAAACAAAGCTGCCACCTGGGAGAAACTCATTGGTGTGAATGAGGGTCCAAGATGCACTGGGTCCAAAATGTACTTAATTCTTGAACATCTACTCAATCTTAATTATATGGTTTTTTTTTTTTGTGATTGCAGATGGGAATTCTCTTCCTTTCATGGCAATGTTGAGGAACCTGAGGAACATGATTTCTGTGGGCATCAGTGAGAAACATCATTCTGTGATCCTCAACAGACTGACCTCGAAGGTGAGCATTATTTCAGATTTTCGCTTACTGGAACGTGCATAGGATGATCAAGTCATTTACGGATTTCAATTAATCTTACAGAACGCTGTAATCCAGAGCAGGCAGTTTCCCTTCCGTTTCCTGTCTGCTTATAAAGTCATTTTGGAGCTCAGTAAATTTGGTAAGGTTGTGTAGAGTGATTGTGTTACTGATTTTAGGGTTAGGTTTTCACACTGCAAAAAAATGCTTATCTTACTTAGAGTTTTTGTCTTGTTTCTAGTCCAAATATCTAAAAATTCTTTAATCAAGAAGCATTTTCTAGACAAGTAAAAATTATTGTCTTATTGTCAGAAAAAATAAGTCAAAATTAAGTGAGTTTTTGCTTAAAACAAGCAAAATAATCTGCCAATGGGGTAAGAAAAATAATCTTATTTAAAAACCGAAAACAAGATTATTTTGCTTACCCCATTGGCAGATTATTTTGCTTGTTTTAAGCAAAAACACACTTAATTTTGACTTATTTTTTTCTGAAAAAAAGACAATCATTTTTACTTGTCTAGAAAATGCTTCTTGATTTTAAGAATTTTTAGATATTTGGACTTTGAACAGAAGTGTACAGTTAATTCAGTCATATTAAAGATTTANGCAGTGGAAAAAGTGGGCTGACCACCTCAGAGTGGAAGACTCAATTCTCCAAATATATGTGAGCTTTGCCTTGTTTAGTTTAATCTGTTTGATGTAACGGCATTACAAAATGATTATTGCACATCAAAATGTCTTCTGATACCGTTCTGTTTGTTATTATATAGTTGGAGAGCCAGAATCATGATACAAAGGATAAAAAACAGACTGAATTCAACCTCAAGAAGATGATAAAGCGCCTTCACATCAAAGAATCTGCAGAACATGTCATGGCCATTCTGGGAAAGAAGTTAGTCCTACAAACTGGCATATATATTTTAGTCAGATCTGTTTAATGTTGTTGAACTGATTGCTCTGTTCAGTCTAACTTTCAGCCATGAGGTTTGTTACCTGTTTTTGCATGCAGATACCCAAGTGATCCAAAGGCCTTCTCTCATTTTCTAGACAAGTAAAAATTATTGTCTTATTGTCAGAAAAAATAAGTCAAAATTAAGTGAGTTTTTGCTTAAAACAAGCAAAATAATCTGCCAATGGGGTAAGAAAAATAATCTTATTTAAAAACCGAAAACAAGATTATTTTGCTTACCCCATTGGCAGATTATTTTGCTTGTTTTAAGCAAAAACACACTTAATTTTGACTTATTTTTTTCTGAAAAAAAGACAATAATTTTTACTTGTCTAGAAAATGCTTCTTGATTTTAAGAATTTTTAGATATTTGGACTTTGAACAGAAGTGTACAGTTAATTCAGTCATATTAAAGATTTATTTATGGTGTTTTAGAGATTTTTAGAGTGTTTAAACTTCAAAACATTTGGTCTAATTGGTTTTCAAATACAATTTTTATAAAGAATCATAGTCCAATACTGTAAATGTGTTTTATAGATATGTTAAAGTTTGAGTGACATGTTCTCCACTTTCAGCTGGTGGGCCTGCGGTCGAGGTGCCGAGCTCCAAGGAGATCCTGCGAGACATTCTGAAGAAATTGCCTAAGACCAAACGATTCCAGCGACACAATTGGAACACGACAGTGCGCAAGAGACTGAGGGTTACAATGCAAGTGCCCTTCGTATACCGCAAATTCAACATCAAACGCAATCTCCTGAAAAAAGCAAAGTGTGTATTTATTAAAGAAAACCATTACATAATACACTGCTCAGCCAAAAAAAAAGAAAAGAAAAAAAAGACGCTGTTTGGATTTAAATAGACAAATAACATCTTAAGTGATGTTACAAATAACAGACTTAAGAGTCTATGATTGGATCATTATTAAAGTGAATATTATGTTTCTAGCATGTTAAATGTTTGGCAACAGTTCTTTTAACCTTAATTGATGAAGTGTGTATCTTTTCATGGCCATATTCCAGAATGACAAATGTTGTTTCCATCAAGAGGTGCATCATTTTTTGGTGAAGATCTTGTATTGACAATGAAAGAGTCCAGCACTCTTTAAAGTCTCCTCCAGCACATCCCAAATACTTTAAGGTCTGGACTCAGAGGTGCCAATTCATGTGTGAAAATGATTCTTCACGCTCCCTCCCAACCATTCTTTCACAATTTGAGCCTGATGAATCTTGACATTGTCATCCTGGAATATGGCCATGATGTTATGGCCTACATGGTTAAGAAATGAAAAGCTACACACTCAATCAATTAGAGTTAGAAGAACTGTTGCCAAACATATAACATGCTAGAAAAATAATAAGCACTGCAATTATGGTCCAATCATTAACTCTTAAGGATTAGCCTATTTAAATCCAAACAGCAACTTTTTTTTTTTTTTTTTTTTT
>RJVU01020258.1:2716474-2776781 GCA_003731715.1 Anabarilius grahami
GAACTATTTTTTTTTTTTTTTTGTAATGTAATTTGTTAGTCAGAGACTGTACACTCAGGAGCTTCTGAAGAAGTACTTCTGTGCTTTGGAGAAAGCTGTACAGATCTCCTGCAAGCACAACATCCCCCCTCTCCCTGGACGCACTCTTGTGATCTGTAATGCTACTTTTTCAGAGGATCGCAACTGGAGTGGCGCTGAGGACGTCTGCTTGCCCCCTGAAAGCACCGATAACATTGACAATAGTACTCTCCCAGCATCGGTCAGATATGAACATTTGTAACTGTGGATATATATTTTTGTGTTACATGTTGTATAAATGATGAAAATTATTATTTAGGCTTGTAGTCAAAATGAAACCTATTGTGAATTATTTTTCATTTGCTTTTGTAGGTACAGGAAGCTGCACTGCTTTTATGCATGATGATTAACTACTGCAGCGAAGATTCCCAAGTCGTACTGCATAGAACGCATGACTTCCAGGAGTTCAAGTTCAAGTCTGACGTCCTTCTGGATAATGTGAGACAAGCAGTGAAGCAAGTGAATGTAAGAATTTAATTGTTATTGTGTATATACCTTTAGGATCAAACAGGCTTCTCCTAAAAATAAAATATAAATTAAAATTAAAATAAAACAGTAAAATAAAAGAAAAACAATTAAAATATGCATGCATTTTATTTATAAAAATAAAACACTAAAAATAAAATTGATTATTTTAAATCCTACAAGTGAAGTTAGGCATCGCAACATTATAATGTACAGTATGAATGAAAAAATGGATATTCAATTTGAGATTTGCTAAAGATTACTTTTAACACTGTTATTAAATTATTACAATTAAATATCCAATATTGTACAATAACATTAACATTTAATGACATTTTCGGATGGTGTCACACCTTTTTGGTGTTTTATCCTTTCTGTCTCTCTGTCCCTCTCTCTCTCTTAGGATATAAAAGACTGCGACAGAGAATCTGAATTCATAAGGTTCTCTACATTGTTTACTAGGATGACTGAAGAGAAGATAAAGGTGTGAGCCCTTTGAATTTATGGTTATACCAGGGTACATTCAAAATTTCCCACATTGGTTAAAATAAGTGGCATGTCTGTTAAAACCTGTCTCCCCACAGCTGGATCGTATAGTTGTGATTGAAAATTGCTACACCAACAGGGATTTGATGGTGGATATCGATAACTATCGGCAAGATACCTACCCTGATGCTGTTGTGATAGAGGTGCTGCTCGGAAAAAGGTACATTCTGTGAAACTTATTCTATCTCCAATTTCCAAAATTAAAATTTCCTTAAAGCATCTGCTGTTTGGAACAAAAATGTCACAAAATTTGCCATAGTTGCAAATAAATCTTGTATTGTTTGTTTTTAACAGGTGTCCATATATTCAAATGAAATACAGACTGGAATCCAACACTGTACAACTCTGGGGGTTTAGCGAGCAGATCCTGAAGTAAGCTCTTTAGCTGATTCCTGTGTTGTACTTAATATATATTCTCTCTTGTGAAAAGATTAAAAGGATTTTCTTTTGAAAGAAACAAAAACATGTAATTGTAAGAGCTAGTGTGGTATCTACCAAATATTCACAATATACACTACTGTTCTAAAGTTTGGGGTTGGTAAGATGTTTTGAAATGTATTATTATTTTTTTAATGCATTCATTTTCTGCATCATTACTCCCGTCTTCAGTGTCACATGATCCTTCAGATATCATTCTAATATGCCGATATGCTGCTCAAGATTTGCTACTACTTCTTTTCCTCCTCTTCTACTTTTTCTTCTTTTACTTTTAGTTCTTCTTCTTTTTCATCGTCTTCGTCTTTTCTTCTTCGTTGTCGCCTTCGTCTTTTCTTCTTATTTGTCTTCTACTTTTTCTGTCTTTTTTTCTTCATCTTTGTCTTTGTCTTAATCTTTTTCTTCTTCTACTTTTCCTTTGCCTTTGTTGTTGTCTCCTTTTTCTTCCTGTTGAAAACAATTGTGCTGCTTAATTTTTTTGTGGGTAAATTTCTTTCAGGATTATTTGAATAGAAAGTTCCAGAGAACAACGTTTATTTGAAATTTAAGTCTGTTGTAACATTAGAAATGACTTCACTGTCTCTTTTGATCAGTTTATGCATCCTTGCTAAATTCGTGTTATTTCTTTATTGACCCCAAACTTTTGAACTTTTGAATATTGCAATGATATTATATGCTTTTTGTTTCATAAGAGTATAACTATTTTAAACTTTAGTTGCAAAAACTGATTTAGAGTTGGTAAGTTCAGTTAAAATCAAACTGTCCATTTCAGTGTATCATTTTAAAACTGTTATGTTGACAAAAATGTTCCTAGAAGCCCCCATCTGGAATTTTAGCTGTTTGCATGTAAATAGAAATTATAAACTTACTCTTTTTTGTGTTTGTTTTCTAAACAAGAATGTATTTTGCTTTTTGCATTAAACATTCTACATCTTTACAATCTACTCTTGAATCTGTTATGAGATAATGTCTAGAGTTGTTTCAGATGTTCATTCAGATTTGTTCTTTGACCATAGGTTTGTCTCTGAGAGAGGCTCCTCAAGGATGCTGCAGCACGTGGAGCACATGGACAGGGTCTATAACATCCCTCCACCACAGGGGCGCGAAACTGAACCTGAGAGAGCTGCAGATGCCATCACACTGCCAGCAACACCAAAGTTCAGGTATGACCATACAAATAGCCATAAATTACTTGTATTAAACAAAATGTACGTCAATCACTTTAAGTCTAAGTTGGGTGGTTGTGGACCAGAATATATTCCGACTTAGACCAGACTAGATATAAGTACATTGGAAATGAAATGCTAAACAAAATTTGTCCTTGTCAATTCTCTTTTCTTTCTTTCACTCTTCATAGATGGAAAGGTGTGCGAGTGTTCATCTCTTCTACATTCAGGGACATGTATGCGGAGAGGGATGTTCTTGTGCGTAGTGTGTTTCCAGAGCTCAGAAGGCGGGCAGCGGCACACTATCTCTACCTGCAGGAAGTGGAGCTGCGCTGGGGCGTTACGGAGGAGGAGTCTAACCGTGCTGTAGAGCTCTGTCTATCGGAGGTCTGCCGTAGCCAGCTGCTGCTGGGAATTCTGGGGGCGAGATATGGCCTTGTGCCACCTCGCCCCACCCTACCTGAACTTCCTCAATACAGCTGGGTAATAAATTAATTTATTTATTTGATAGATGCTTTTATCAAAAGTGTGATACAGGTGGTTAGTCATGTACACTCATGCAGCACAACTTCAAGTTTAAAGGTGCAGTAAGCAATTTCTGAGAAACGCTGTCGAAAGTGGATCGAACCGAGCAGCACAACACATTTGTAGCCAATCAGCAGGAGGGGGCCTGTCCACTCATGATGGGGGAGGAGAGAGAGTGAGCCAATCAGCAGTAGGGGGCCTGTCCACTCATGGGGGAGGAGAGAGTGAGCAAGAATAAGATTTAAGAGACTGTAGAAAGAGAGATGGCTGAGAGACATTACAAAAGAGAAAAGCTCAGAGGAATATCACTGGGAAAAGAAGGGTTATGACCAGGCAAGAGCTTTAAGAGCTTTATATAGCATTAATGCTATATTGGTTATTGGCTGATATTTATTTTTAATTGATCAGTATTGATTGATATTGGATGATTAATTATGGTCATTTCACCTAATTTTTACATTTAGATTACCTTTGCCATCATCTAATGCTCACTTAAAGTAAATCTATAAAAACAAAATAATTTACTAAGTGTTAAATGTAATGTTTAGCAAATCTCTAAATGAATATTAATTTGTTACTGTACATTATAAAGCTTTAAAAATAGTTAGTTTAGTTTTTTATGTTTAACTTTTATTTTGGGAAGAATGGTATAGAATGTAATTAATTTAGACAAAGCATTGAATTTTAATATTGCCATTTATCAGTTATCAGCCATAACAGTATCACCTTTAACATTATTTGTATCAACCGGAATTTGAATATCGGTTCATCCTTAAATTACTAATATGTAGTCAAAGCAGTATAACGTGACATTGTATACTGGCTTGAGCTCCTTGTCCTGAAGTTTCATGAATTGCTTTCTTGCTGCACTCTGCCAGTTGAACTCTGCGCCTGATGGGTTATCCATTTCTGAAATGGAGATTCGACAGTTTCAAGCACTGTATCCAGACTCTGCCCAAAGTCGCATGTTCTTCTACTTCAGATCGCCCCACCTCACCAGGTATGCATTAATTTATCATTTGTCAGCTGATCAAATTCTGTAGTTGGCAGACAGCTGGCTGTTCTCAATCAGTTTTGATGTAGACCCTAATGAAATTAAATAATGAACAACACAAGCTGATGATACAATATGTCACATCTACATTTTGTGTGTTTGTATGTTTAGTTCAGTGCCAGTGGCATGGAGGACAGACTTTGTGGCAGAATCCAAAGAAGCTGAAGCTAAAATGAACAGCCTGAAAACATGGATCCAGAACAATGAGTTTAAAGTGACAGAAAAGTGAGTTCTGTACATTTGTTTTGCCATGCACAAGTGAGGAATGGCATTGTATTTATTCTTTGTGCCCTGCATATTCTTAGTTATCCCTGTGAATGGGGTGGAGTGGTGGATGGAAAGCCCTATGTGAAAGAGCTGGAGGACTTTGGGAGGGCAGCGCTGAAGGATATCTGGGAAGCCGTACAGCAGCTGTTTGTGGAGGTCAGAGTCTGATTAAAAGATATGAAAAGAACTGCTTTCATATGTTGCACCTTATGGGGGCCACTCACAGAAATGATACATCAATTGAAAGATAAATCTGTTAAACAATGAATAAGGATGATCTGAATTTGATCATTTAAAAAAAATGTAATCTTAGATTAGACTTAAATTGAAAGTATAATAATGAAATTCAGTACTCACCGATATTTAATATATTCTACTAAAATATTGGGATTAGGGTATTCTGCAATCTACTTATTGGGATTATCTACATTATTTGCTAATGAAGAAAATGTGTTAGCCTTTAGACCCCAATTAGGTCCCGCCGCCTTTTATTATAGTAGATAATAGAAAATGCAAATATGCAATTACCAGTCACTTCATAGTCGCATGTCATTATTTCTATAATATCAATTTGGTACATTATATTTTCTGATTATTTATCAGTGTTTTATTAGATTTATTTTTGGATTATCAAATAGTTCATTCTAGTGTTGTCAAAAGTACCGGTACTACGGTACCAAGTCGGTAGGCCTACTGAAATTTTGAAAATGTGACGATACCCGCATTTCTATAGTAGGCCTACCGGTAGTACCGAGATTCCGGGTACCTTTCGGTACCCTGTGGCAGTATTTACGTGAATATGACACGAGTGAAGCACAAAGCTTTGTTTACAAAATAAATAATAGGTTAGCAATTAAATGTGACATCGCAGCCATGGAAACATTTTGGTTCATGCCGAATGAGAGAGGTACGCGAGTCCATACATTTAAACTCTGTCGGCTTTGTATTCTGGTTTGCGAATCGCGATCTGGTCACCTGATTAGCAGAGAATTTAACAATATTCCATTAGTAATTCCACTGAACATGGAATCTGTTTCCTTTCCCGAATCTTCACTCACGCAGGGGATTATAAACGTTTCTTTCTTTCGTTCGCATTTAGGCCTATTAGGCTATTCGCATTCTTTACTGTGGTAAAGTAGAAAAAACAGACAGAAACCTTTTTGCTTGCACGTCAATTTCTATTTAACACAGTTTGTGCTTGTTATTAGACTTTATAAGGCGCATCAAGTTTATTTGTATAGCGCGTTTCACACAAGCTGGTGATTTTTACTTTAGCTTTCTCTGACAGCGCTAAATCAAACATAGCCTGAATGTCTTGCCCCTGCGGAGGATAAAACTCGCTCTTCAGACCTTTTACAACAAGTGTCAGTTGCTTGTAACATAAGGAGATAACATGAATATATTATTAAAGAGAAATGTTCTTTTTTCCTGCTCGTGTCCCACATCCCTCTCAAGTGCAGAACAGTAGGCTATATCAAAGACTTTGGCTATATGACGCATCTTTGTGTGGAAATAAAAAACAAATGTTTTTTTAAATAATATTAAACTTTCTTATTTAGATTAGGCTACCATTATTAACCGATATTTATTTAATAGTTTTACAGGCTAGTGTGTTGTTTCACTGACAGAATAGCTCAAATAAACACGCACGTCTGTTACCCCTTTTGAAAAAACGAGCATATGCTGGTAAAGTAGGTTTTGAAGCTGGTATGCTGGTTTATGCTGGTCCAGGACCATCAGCATAGGACTAGCATAAAGCAGCTCAAACCAGCATACCAGCTTCAAAACCTACTTTACCAGCATATGCTCGTTTTTTTTTAACAGTACAAAATGGATGTTTGAGCATTTATTTATTTATTTATATTTCAAAATGTATTTCATTGAGGTAGCCTATATATACACACACAAACATACACACACGCTCCAAATCATATTTAATGTTTTTAAAATAGGCTACATAAAATAGTAAAATAGTTCCAACAGATTTTGCTGTGGTACCGAAATTGGTACCGAGAACCGTAACATTTTCATGGTATCGGTACCGACTACTGGAATTTTGGTACCGTGACAACACTAGTTCATTCTATTCATTTGTATTTTAACTTTGTTTACACATTTCATAGTTTATTCGATTAAGTTTTTCTTGACATATGAGCAGTGCCGGTCCTAGACTTCTGGGGGCCCTAAGCAAACCTTTGTGATAGGGCCCCTGTCAGTCATAACCCCAAAATTATCCCAAAGCCCTTAATCTATTCTTTCATAGCAGTTCACAACAGTGAGTTGAAACAGTCAGTTATACCATAAAAATGAATACGACAAATACATTTGAAAAAAGATACAAAATGAGATAATTTAGCCTACTAATAATAATAGCCTACTATACAGAAATTGAATAAAGTAATCAAGTGTAAAAAAAAAAAGCTGCATAGTTTTCACCATATGAATTAAATATACATCGATTCTTAATAAAGTTAGTTGTTCAGTGAATGATTCCTTTTTTTTTTTTGATTGACATTAAATGACAGCAGCAGGTTTATTAGGCTGCTGTCACTTTAAGATCTAATGCACAGATCTAATATACTGACAAGCATTTGATTATCTTCCCAACTGTTTGTTCACTTAAGACATAACCGACTGAATTTAAATAAACTCGCCAAGACAGGTATTTTGACACATTTTTGTGTGTATTTGTCCATTTAAGCACATGCCTGAAGCCCAAAGTAGCCTATACTTGTCCGTGTTTCGCTCCATCTCGGATTCCGAGCACAGAAAACCGCCTGTGGAACAGTGTCTCTTTCGCAGGTCAATACGCTTTACCTTTTTTCTTGCGCACTTTGCGGATAGGGAGGACTGGCACTGCATATGGGCCCCCATACATCCAAGTGCTTTTTTTTTTCTTGCTTTTTTTTACATTTTATTAATTAGTGAAGGGATTTTCAGGAATTTTTTTCTTCTCCTTTTTTTTTTTTTAGGAGACACATGAAGATTTGACCTCAAAGATTAAAGAACAGGAAGTCCATCAGGATTCCCAACAGCGGCAGTTTCATGGCAGGGCAAAGCTTATTTCTATGGCAACAGAAAAAGTTCAAGAATGTCAGCAAAAAGAAGGAATTCTGATGGTTGAGGGAAAGCCTGGAGAGGGCAAAACTGTGTTCATGGTAACTGTACATAATATGTACAAATAGCCATCTATATCTTCATGTATTCATGCCCAGTGTATGATCAATTACTAGCAGTACACTGAAGTTCATCTAAATATCTCTCTGTATCTTCTGTTTTATTAAGGCTGCCCTGGCCCAGGCACTCAAAACCTCTGTCAAAAACAAGAAAGCCCCTCTTTGTGATGTCATATCCTACTCCACAGATGCTAGCCAGTCAGCTTGCAGTGTTGAGCAGCTTCTTCGCTGTCTTGTTCAGTGGCAGAGGAAAATAAAAGATGATGTGGAATTGCCTTCAAACTCATCTTATAAGTAAGGAAGAATCTGATGTAACATGCGTTATCATATGCAAACACAAGCAAACTCATTTCAGAATTATTCTCTTGTTGCATTACAGAGATTTGTTGTCTGAGTTCCACTTGAACTTGAAAGACCTGAACAAAGAGAAGCCACTGGCCTTGCTTGTTGATGGGGCGGACCGTATCCATGACGGTCGAGGTCAGAGGGTGTCCGAATGGATGCCACAGCACATCCCTAAGGTGTGAGAGAGAAACCTGTAAACTTAAAGGGGTAGTTCACTTAAAAATGTTGTTCCAAACCTATAAGACTTTTGTTCATCTTCAAAACACAAGTGAAGATATTGTTAATGAAATCTGAGAGATTTCTGTCCCTCCAATGAAAGTCTATTCACCCAAAACTCTGATGCTTTAAAACATTCATAAAGAGATCATTAAAGAAGAAATCCATATTAATCGATCAGTATAATCCAAGTCTTCAAAAGAAACATGATTGCTTTATATGATGAACACATTTAATTTAGGCTTTAATTGACATACAAACATTGATCAGCGAATATACATAGAGCACTCAAATATGGTATAAGGAAGTTCAAGCATGCTTGCTTTGATGTGCAGTCAATAGCTGCGTTTCATTACCCTTCAAATTGCGCAAATTGAAATTGCGAATTGAAAATACGCCCAATGGAAACATCATATATCGCAAAAAAATTTTTGTCACATAACATCAGTTAATGGAAATGCTGTCATTTTGCAATTGTTTTTTATCAGCATTTAGAAAATATTGCAAAAGTTGTGCAAATCTGTAATGGAAACCTGGCTAATGTTTATATGTCAATAAACTTTCAAATAGACTGAATAGACATTCAGTGGAGGCAGAGAAATCTGTCAAATTTCATTAAAAATACCTTCATTTGTGTTTCAAAGATAAAGGAAAGTCTTACGGGTTTGGAACGACATGTGGAAATGATGACAGAATTTTCATTTGTGGGTGAACTAACACTTTAAATAAATGTAGTTAAAAATTATCTTATTAACCAGGTACTGTGTTCATTGTCCTCTCAGGGTGTCTGTTTGGTCCTGAGTGTTACTTCAGAATCATCCCTACAAAACACTATTTGCAAAAGGAAAGGTGTTGTGTCATTTCCACTGGGGCAATTATCTTTACCTGACAAGAAGGAGATTGTGCAGAAGCAACTTGTTGGCTTTGGAAAGAAACTGAGCGATTCTGCTTTCAATAACCAGGTGAACTTCCCTTTTGCTTTCTTGCTGTTGGAGTACTATAAGGGAAAATTTAGACCTGTTTTTGCATAGCTAGTGAATTCATTGTTGTGTTCCCCTGTAGCTTCAGACACTGCTGATGAAGAAAGGCTCTGTGAGTCCACTCTACCTCCATTTGGCCTGTGAGGAGCTCAGGAATTATGCCTCATTTGAGAAGGTAAATAATTGTTAAATCATTTCTTTTATAGTGATCCACAAAATTTGATTTACCTTAAAGGGATAGTCCACCAAAAAAATGAAAATTATCCCATGATTTACCCACCCTCAAGACATCCGAGGTACATGATGAGGTGTATTCTGTATCTTCTTTTAGATGAACACAATTGGAGATATATTAAAAAATATCCTGGCTCTTCCAAGCTTTATAATGGTAGTGAATGGGGCTCGAGATTTTGAAGCCCAAAAGTGTCCATCCATCCATCATAAAAAGTAATCCGTATGGCTCCAGGGGGTTAATAAAGGCCTTCTGAAGCGAAGCGATGGGTTTTTGTAAGAATAATATCCCTATTTAAAGCTTTATAAAATATAATAACCAGCTTCCAGCAAACATCCGTACACAAGTTGACATAATTCTAATTCATGACCAGAGTTTTGTTTTGCTCTATCATCTGCACTTCTGAATTTGTCAATAAGTCATATGTTGGGTCAGAGGTTACACTTCCCCCGTAAGTCAACTTGCATACGGATGTTTGCTGGAAGCTGGTTATTGTAGTTTATGAAGTTTTAAATAAGGATATTTTTCTTACAAAAACCCATCGCTTTGCTTCAGAAGGTCTTTTATTAACCTCCTGGAGCCATATGGATTACTTTTATGATGGATGTATGCACTTTTTTGGGGCTTCAAAATCTCGAGCCCCATTCACTACCATTATAAAGCTTGGAAGAGCCAGGATATTTTTTAATATAACTCCGACTGTGTTTGTCTGAAAGAGGGTGAGTAAATCATGGGATAAATTTCAGTTTTGGGTGAACTATCCCTTTAAGAAATGTAAAGTTGAACATGATGCTGATGATGAAATTTGTCATTTAGATGAAGGACAGCCTCCAATCTCTTCCTCAGTCCCTTGGTGAGCTGGTGCAGCACAGTTTGCGGAGGCTGGAGACTGAATATTGCAGAGCAGGACTAGGATGGGCGTTAGCTACTCTTGCTGTCAGCTCCACCGGTACAAGACCTTGTACTTATTGCTGACTTAGTTTGATAAGTCAGTTGACTTTTTAATATAATCCTTTTGTCTCAGACTAAAATGCATGTTTGAGCTGTTTTAAGTGAAAGCAACTTGCACTGACATATCTTATAATATGTCAGTGCCATCTCAAGATTCACACCAGTAATGTTTTTTTTTCCTAAGGTATGTTTATAAAAGTTACTTAAATGTTCTAATTGAACTAAGGCCTAATCCTGGCTTAATCTAAGCCCTGTCTGTGAAACCAGGCCATAGAGTTTTTATTGTAATGTTGTTAGAAGTTCAACTGTATGATGTTTCTTTTTTATTTAACAATTTAAATAACTGAATGAGTTAAATAACATTTTATTTATAAATATTTAAAATATTTCTCATCTCTAATCTGTTTCTTCAACAGGGCTGCGCGAGAGTGATCTTTACACTATATTGAACACGTGCAATGATTTAAACTCCAGAGGTGGGCTGTTGTCATGGCAGGAGATTCTCCATATCGCGAGGCATCCACAGAGCCGTGTTCCTATGGCAATATTCTCTCAGCTGGCACGAATTTTGCACAGGTACAGCACAGTGAAAAATATGGACCTACGAAATAACTTCTATTTTTGACAATTAATTATTTATTCTTTTTGGACCGCCAGTCTAATTGGACAGTCTCACGGTCAGGGGTTAGATGACCTCCTGACTTTGACTCATCCGGAGGTGAGGTCAGCCTTTGAACATCTGTACCTGTCCACTGAGGAGAGTAGAACCAGAAGTCATCTGATAATTGCTGGTAAAACAAGATGCATGCAAATTTTGGTGCATTTTAGGTGTTTTATACTCTAAGATTTTTTTTTATTTATTAATACTTAAAAAATCAATTTATAATTTTATGCAGTAAGGATGCATTAAATTGATCAAAAGTGAAAGTAAAGACTCGGTCCACGAACACTGAGAGTAAGTTGTCTGAGTGTGTGCAACCGTATTTATATGCAAGTATGAATATCTATATCTGCAGTACACTTCAGTGGATGATTTTCATAGGATACAAGACGAAGGCATTAGCTAACATGACATTTAAACATTACCATAGTTCAAAAATCTGTAATATTGATTTAATACATAAAAATATGCAAACCAACACATTCACACTTGTGAAAGGTTATCTAATTTCTTTAGGAATTTAAATCTTGATTTTTACAAACAGAGGCATCTTGGAAAACTCATTGATTTTTTACTGTGAGTGACAACAGCATCTGAAGTGTTGACCATTCCAAGATGGCGGATGCGTGTCTAGAGTGGTCAAATGTGGCATCCATGTAAACATATCTATGTCCTCCATGACGTGGTCGCTATTTACATCTCATATCATCTGTAAACTCTTGCATTACCAAGGCAAGGACTGACACATTTGTGTTACTTTACAAAGAGTGGCATTATCAGCCCCACAGTGGAAAACGAAACCATATCCGTACCGGTTGGGCTGGATCAGCATGGAATGGAACGGTCAAACAATGAGAACGGTTTGGCCCGACAGTGGAAAAGCAGCTATTTTAAAATATAAAACAGTTCTTTTAAATTGTAATAATATTTCACAGTATTATTGTTTTACTGTATTTTTGATAAGTACAGTCTTGGTGAGCATATGAGACTTCTTTCAAAAACATACCGACCCAGGTTTGAGCGCTTGGTGCTAAAATCCTGTTGTTATATTATCCAAGGATTAGCATTCTCCCCTAAAAGTGATCGGGCAGACCAAACCGCAGGTCATAGAGACTTGAAACTTTGAGGGCTGGTAGTACTCACACCATCTACAATGCCACCAAGGCTCACTCGCTCTGCCTGACGGGGGCACTACAGCGGTGAAAAGTATGAAATCACTCAGAAATCCTAAACCGTTAGGCATAGGCTCAAAGATGGACAAAATGCATGCCTCAGATTTGATCGCGAAATTTTCGGGTATTTAGATTTTTTTGAGAAACCTACTTTTGTGAACTAGTCCTAGGTTTTTGGCCCGATTGGAACCAAACCAGTGCAGCAGAATCTAACTGACAATAATTATCAAAAAAAAGTTGAAATTTTGATTCAGGGTCCCTAAGAGCCTGTAAAACGTTCGACGTGGGCAGAGCTACTTTTACTTAAATGCCTATAACTCGTGAACCGAATGAGATATTTTCACCGCGGCACCTTCACATTTTTTACACGTGTAAAGAATTGTTTATGGCACGATTTTTCGCATAGGGCCACGACATTCATACCACATGGTAGAACTTCTCATTCTGAGCAACTTTACCTCTATGACCGCCGCTGTCCTTTGAATCGTTCGTTAAATAATGGAGATTATTTCAAAAACCAACTTTGTCCTAGGTTTTTGACTCGACCTCGGTAGCTGTTAAAAAGCTTTATAAACCGTATGTTTCCTGTGGTAAATTGCCTGTATTGGCTGTAAATGGTCTTTTCCATCTATGATCAAGATGGTTACAGGCTTGCTAATTAAAACATTTTACCTTTTTTTTATTAATATGCTTAAAGGCCTTAAAGCGCTTGAACCCCTATAATTGCTGCTCGCAGCTATATTATGTATTTGTTTCTATATAACTTTTTTTCCCAGCTCACCTTTGGGTGCGGTCAAATCCTCAGGGGAAGGACACATTTCTTCACTCTGACGCTAATATTCTCTCTCATCTCCCTGCTCACCTGGTCAGTGTCCCCCTACTCTCTTCTTTGACCTTTCAGCTTCAGTGGCCAATGTGAGGTTACTAAACTCAAGAGATGTCTATGCTCTCTCTCTGATCAGATGGGCAGTAATCAGTGGGAGCCTTTGTGTTTTCTGCTATCGAGTTACTACTTCCTCTATGCTAATGTGAGGCATGGACTTCTTCACCAACTTCTGGAGACCTACATTTTGTTTGGTAAAGCCTGATGTTTTGTAGTACTAAATTTTTATTTTTTCCTGCTTAATTCACAGGTTCTCTCATTGATTGTTTTTCATTTGATCCATTTAGCCAAAAAATATGGAACCAAAAAATCAACAGGTATTTTACTTTGATATTATGGTATTGGTATGTATATGAAAACCCAACTAGACTGATATTAATAAGGACTCAGAATAGATGTGTACTGAAACTTCAAATTTTTGTTTTTGCAGTAAACCTATACCAAATTCATGTGTGTTTTTCCAGGTAACCTGAAGAATTTTGAAGACTGTCTCATTTTTCTGAAGCGACACAGCTTCCTCCTTTCCCAGTGGCCTGTTCTCTTTGTACAAACAGCACTTAATGAACCATGTGACAGCTCTGCACATTTGTGGGCTGAAACCATGACAAGAAATGGAGGGATGCACGCTGTAAAATGGCTAAACTTCACAGATGCAGCAAAAAAAGAAGTCAGGTGCTAATATTGTGTCTGATTAATAGCATATTATTCTCATATTCTGAGTTTAACCATTTAGTTATAAGTCCAGATTAATGCTGGCTGACCTATAAAAACACAGTTGGGTTTCTACATGTCTTAAAAAGGTCTTAAAGTCTTAATTTGCCTTTACACAAATTAAGACCTTAAAAATGTCTGCATATCTGGTGGAGTTGAATTTTTAAACTCTAAAGTGTTGCTAATACAACTCATTGTGCTTCTTAGAAATGTACATTTAAAGAACATAAACATATTTTGTTCCCATCAATTTATTCCTTCAATTTTCTTTACTTGGTCTTAAAAAGGTCTTTAAAAAGTCTTAAATTTACCTCCATAAAACTTGCAGAAACCATACACTTATGCATCTTTTAATTTTAATTTTTTTAAATCCTAAAATGTAATGATGTGGTTTCAGACTTCCTGGACACCACTATGTGCAAAGGTTGTTTATCTAGATTTTTTCTATGCATTTTAATATTGTTTTTTTCTGCTCAGTGAGCTGATTTCCACCTTCCGCTCTGAGCCAAGTTGTGTGGCGTTGAGTCCTGATGGAAAACTTGTAGCATTGGGAACCGATGAGGGAACACTTCACTTTCTGCATACAGAGACTGGACAGGTAACAATTCTAAATGTAAACAAACATACATCATCTATGATTTTTGGCATTTTTAGGATAATTCAGTGGACATCACAATTGGTTTTTTTCCCAATACCTTTTTTCAAACAGGAAGTGAAGACATTATTGAGCAGTGCTGATGGCATCTCTGGATGTATCTTCCTTGGGGAGGAGCTTCTGGCAACAACCTCGTTTGATGGGCAGGTGGAGGTGTGGGATGTTGCGAGTGGTTGCAGGTATTTTATGTTTTTCCGGCTCAAATGTACAATTTACTTGGCAAAAAAACCGAAGTTACTAACCTGTGCAAAATTGTGTTACTTTAAGAACTGCCCACATGAATGCCCACTCCAACAAGATCACAGGATGTGATGTCAGTCCAGACAGAAAACTCTTTGCTACTGTCTCATTAGACTTAAACTTGAAGGTAAAACCAGAAAGAAATTATCTTAAATCTGAACTAAGTGTGGTGTTGTACTGTTCTGAAATATTCATCATCTATGTGGCCGTCCTCAGGTGTGGTCAGTGCAGAAGAGCTCAGAGGTGGCCTCTCTCATTAATCCCTCCCCTCTTAACTGTGTGAACTTTGACCTTGAGGGCCAACTCTTAGCAGTGGGCTGCTGGGATGGAGCTGTTCGCTTGTGGAACTGGCTTGAACAGAAAAATGTTACGGTGAGAAATGACTCCAAAGATAATGTTACCATGCCTGATACACTAAAACTTAATTTCCCCCTTTCACTTTTACAGACTCTGTTAGGTCATCAGAGTTCCGTGCGGAGTCTGTCTTTCTCTCCCTGCTCCTCCATATTGTGCTCGGGCTGTCTGTCAGGAGAAGTGCGGCTCTGGTCAGTGGCAGCAGCTGCTTGTGTGGGCAGTTATCATGCTCACCGCGGCTCCACGCAGTCACTAAACTTCCTGCAGGGAGGAAACCTTTTGCTGAGCGCTGGACATGACAGTGTGGTGAGGAATATGATCTTACAATACAATCTTAATTTTCATTTGTTAGATTTTGTTGCACTCTAACAGGCATCCTAAAACACTCAGTATTGAGTAATTTTTTTTGTTGTTGTTTAGGTTAATGTGTGGTCTGGTGGTCTAGGGCGATCTGTTGCTGTACTGGGAGAGGAAAAGGTACTTTCATGTTCTTAAATTAGAATTGCTATTTATAATAAGTAGTTTATAAGCAGTATAAATAGTGTAATAGGTATTAAATATAACAATTAATTCAGCCTGAACTGCTTGATACACAGACTCCAAACCTGCCCCAAGGTGTGCTATCTGATGGTTTTTGTAAACTTGTATACCTGTGTTTAAATGATATTTAGTCCTGTTAATTTAACTTTTTAGTTTGGTGTGAATCTAATATTTTAATTTAGGGGACTAAATGAAGATAATGTTAAATCATGGTTTTCCTTTTTCTTTTCTTTTTTGGCAAACAGCAATAAATGTGATCAAATGAATCATGTAATGGATTATATTCTATTTTCTACTTATAATATGTATCTCAATAATGTATCTCACATCTAGTAAACCAACTATAGCACTCTTTACACTGCAAAGACTGTCACATATTGATTCTCATGCAGAGCCGAAGCAGCTCTTATGTATGCTGAACCACACATGATATTAATGAATTATTATTTGCAGGTACCAGTATTGCAGCAGCAGCAAAAGCACACCAGACGTGGAAATGAAGATGAAGTTAATGCTCTGTGTGTGGCTGTGGCCAGTGGGTATGCTGCTGTGGGTTACCATGGAGATGGTATCAAAATGTTCAGTATGAAGTCAGGTAAATAAACATTTGCATCCAGCATTTACAAATGTGCTCATCTAGAAATACTCTGAGCTCACATTCACAACTGCTTCTCAATCTTGAGAAAAACATGAATGGAATAAAGTGTGAAAAACAATCCACTTATAGGTGCTATAAGTGATTTCTGAGAAACACTGTTGAAAGTGAATTGGACCGAGCACCAAAGCACACTTGTAGCCAATCAGCAGCAAGGGGCATGTCCACTCATTGGGGTGCATAGCTTATTTGTGAATTTGGGGGTAGAGCTATCAAGATAGGGGAGGGATATGTTTGTTTTGGTGATTTCAAATATCAACATCGTTTCTCAGAAATCGCTTACTGCCTCTTTAATAGTAATGGAGATAACTGTGAGTAACCAGATGTAGAAACCATCCCAAAATGCTTTGTGCTGTAGGAGAGAAGGTCTGGGCCAGTGAGGAGCTGCAGGTGTCCATGCTCTGCCTCGTGTGGATGGAGGGAGGAGGGACAGAGCTGCTGCTCTCTGGGGGCATGGACCACCATCTCAGAGTCTGGGAAAAGCAAGGAGAAAATCCAGAAAGCCTTGTTTCAGTAGGATCTTTTGGCGTGCAGAAGGGAGCTATTCTTGCTCTGGCTCAAAACTCCACTTGCGTGGCATCTGCATCTGGTCTGTGTACACAACCTTTTATCGACTGATTTTGGTCCATATTGGATATTTAATATTGGCATACTCTTTCAACCTATTTTGGCATTTGCATTTATCTTTGTCATCATCTAAAAGCACTAATAATTTAATAACACTGTAAAATGTAATCTTTAGCCAGTCTCACTGAAAATCCATTTTCATAATGTACATTATATGTTGTAATGGATTAATCAGACCATTTTTTTAAACAGCAGGTTTAATTAGTATTTTATTTTTTATTTCATTTCATTTTATTTTATTGAAAATGTAATTTTGTTTTAGATGACTTCACTATTGCTCTGTGGTTGAAGAGTGAATTGACTTCTAAGCCCTGGATCGTCCCTAAGGTGATGTGTATTCTGAGAGGTCACAATGGAGGGGCCACATGCCTTGCCTTCAGTCCTACTGGGAAAGAGCTTCTGTCAGGAGGGAAAGATCAGGTATTTGGTCCACTCCACGTCTATCACTGGAAAGAATGGAAGAAAACACACAATATCTTTCTCACTCAATTTTTATCATAATCTCTTCCAATAGGCTTTGATGGTATGGAACGTAAACTCCTCCCCTCCAGTTCTTTCCCAGTCTTTTTCCCATTGCCATGGAGACTGGATTACGGGATGTGCCTGGACATCGTCTGCTGTGGTAAGAAATCCATTTGTATAGTGCAGTTAGTTCATTTCAATAACATATGACTCTGTGTGTCTGTAACCAAAAGCAAAACCTCTCTCACACCTCAGCTTAGCTGCTCCAGTGACTGTAAGCTGCGGATGTGGGATATCCAGACAGGAAGTTTGCTCAGAGAGATCCTGTCTAGTTCATCTTTGAGCACATTCTGCTGTTGGGTAAGGCAGTTGCACCTTAAAAGGTTAGTTCACCCAAAAATGAAAATTCTGTCATTAATTACTCACCCTCGTGTCATTCCACATCTGTAAGACCTTCGTTCATCTTCGGAACACAAACTAAGATATTTTTGATGAAGTCTGAGAGGTTTCTGTCTCTCCATAGAGATCCAACTCAACTACCACTCCAAGGTCCAGAAAGGTAGGAAAAAACATCATTAAATTACTGCATGTGACTCCAGTGGCTTAAACTCAATTTTATGAAGTGACATGAGTGCTTTGTTTGTGAAAAAAAAACAAAAAAATCATAAAACACCATTTACCACTTTATTTACAAAATAATATTATCCAAAGTGTGTTCACGCAATTATGTCAGCTCATGCATGAACACAAACATGTATGCGTCGCGATGCTCTCGTGAACACTTGTGCATGTGCGTTGTTGACACGCGAGTCTGAACACACATGCGTTGTGATGCTCTCCTGAACGCGCGTTGCAGATCAATATTTTTGTAAGTAAAGTGGTAAATTATGTTTCTTTGTGCAAACAAAGCACTCGTGTCACTTCGTAAAACTGAGGTTAAACCACTGGAGTCACATGGAGTACTTCAATCATGACTTTTTCCTACCTTTCTGGACCTTGGAGTGGTAGTTGCGTTGGAGCTCTATGAAGGGATAGAAACCTCTTAGACTTCATCAAAAAGATCTTAATTTGTGTTCCGAAGATGAACGAAGGTCTTACGGATGTGGAACGACACAAGGGTGAGTAATTAATTACAGAATTTTCATTTTTGGGTGAACTAACCCTTTAAAGCAAAGTCAAAGTGGACCACATGTTACAAAGACGTACAAAAATGGGAACCTGTTGATATTTATGCACTTTTTAATGTCTGTAGGAGGATCTTGTTATGGCAGGCTCTACAGATGGACTGCTGATGGTTTGGAAGTGGGAATCAGGTGTACAAGTCACCAGGATCCAGGCCCACAAGTCCCGTCTCCATCACTGCACTGTTGTCTCTCAGCCAGGTACTAGGTACCAGTGACTAATACACAAATATACACACAAACAGCAGCTTGATTTCTAAATGATTATATGTACATTTCTGAACCACATACATTGGACGGTCACCTCCGATACCAGATTCTCTAAATTGTAATGTTGACATGCATTCTCTGTAAAGCTGCTTTGAAACGATATGTATTGTGAAAAGCGCTATACAAATAAATGTGAAGTTAATTGAATTGAATTAAATAGTGTATCTTGCTTACAAAGAAAAAATGTTTCTTAGCCAAACCATTTTTTGTATACAGATCTGGGAGACAATTTAAAACCAGAAGACTTATTGGTAGCTTCAGCATCAGAAGATGGAACTGTTAAACTCTGGCATCCACTGCAGGTAACCAACTCTCACTTTTGTAACAATTATATTTTTATTTAAATGAAATGAATTGCAAATCAGATATTTTAAATAATTCCCAGAGATGAATTCTAGAGATGCATAATACATTGATACCATATTGTTGATCAGTTGATACTGGATATTTATTTATAAAATAATTTCCCCTATTTTTACGTACATTTAGATGGTCTTTGCAGCCATTAAAAATGCTCAAATTTAATCTTTAAAAAACGCTAGCAGTTTGAATAAATGTATTCTTTAGCAAATCTCAAAATAAATAGCCATTTTCATAATGTACCTTTATAATGTTGTGATGCCTAAATTCACTTCTTGTATTTAAAACAACTAAAAGTTAAAGCTAAAAGTTCAGAAGACCAAATCCATGTTTCACGAGGCACATTCGGAGAATGTTTTTCCTGAATAACCGCTGGGTGTGAATAGTGCTCACATGCAGCTGACATAAACCACTCTTTCAGTAAACAAAAAGAAAATCCTATCCAGTGATGAAGTGTTTTCTGCGTTGACAAATCTTTTGCGATGTCCTAATAACAGTCGCGATTCGCACGCAACGCGTCAGCGTCCGCTAATGTCCGATTCATGACCTAATGACTCATTTAAACAGATTTATTTTAATGTATCATGAAAACTGATCTGCCCACATGGTCTATAACGAATCATTTACTCGAACAACTCTGAAATGAGAACATAAGTGTGCTTACCCCATTTAGCAAGAGTGGTTGGTAAAATTAGCCTTAATAATCCACAGTATTTTCAGGTTATTTAAATGACAATGTGTAGTAAATCAGGCCTACCTATAAAATCAGTTAGTTTAGACTGGAGTGAGGTGAAACCAGAACAAAGCAAAATGTTGTTAGCTAGGTGCATTCAACTGTATATGGTAGAAAATTATATTATTAATGTAACTTTTTAATGCTACTTTTTAATACTGATTATTAATTATTATTATTATACATACCAAAATTATTTTCAGGTCTAGCAAAGAAGCATCTTCTCTTACAAAGCTATGAAATCACAGATTTTGTTGCAAAGAGGGCAAGAAAGAATTACAGTAAGAGTGACGGGTACTTATTGGGCTCACAGATCACGTGGGTAGGGCACTTTTTACTGTTTGTGCGGATGACCATGTCTGTCACCCCCGAAGACCATTTTTGACCCAGGAAAAACCCTGAAATTGTATAAAATTGTAATATTGTTGTTGGCCATAAAATGAAAAAACCTCATCTTATTTGGATCAGCCCGATTTTTAATATCAGTGCATTGCTAATTTATTCTCCCAAATTATGTTCTCATAGGTACATCATCATAATACTCTGCATGGTCACAGTGCAGAAATCCAGGCTTTAGTGTGCAAAGAGGCTGGACTGCTGGAGTTTCTCACTGTCTCTGTGGATCGTTCCCTCAGGTCATGGAATGTCACCACGGCAGTGGGTATGGCAAAATGGTCATTCCCATTTCACTGAACTAAACTGTCACACTAATCAGTGGCGTGCACGCCAGAGGGGCTTGAGCCCCTGCCCCTTTGATCGTGAAAGTGAAAGTGCCCTTTGCGGTCAGATCACAGTGCCCCCGCGTTTCCAACAACCAGAACACGATTTCTACCGAGGGAGACCCACCGAAAATCCGCCGTAACACCCCCCCACCCCCAGAACGCGATATCACCCCTGCCCTCGCGGAGGTCTGTGCATGCCACTGACACAAATCCTCAGAACATTTTGTTAGAGAACAAAAGCAGAATCGAAACTGATGTAAAATGCGATGACAACATTGCAATTTCTTATGAAACTACAGCTGCACATCCAAATATATTTGATTGGCATTAATAATTATATACAATCATCCACAGAAGCTCCTCCTTGCCAGAAAGGTGGTGTCCGAGCTGTGTGCTTCCTTGATACTGATGAGCTCATGGTGTGTGGTTATGACACAGGCAGATTGGAGATATGGCATCAGAATTCAGTGGTTTACTGGAAGAAGGTAATCATGGGTTGGGAACTGAGTTTATTATCTGTTACTAATGAGCTGTAAATGTCTGAATGAATGGCTCTGTGTGTGTTGCACTAAGGTTAGTGATGGCGGCTTATGTGCAGTCACTGGTATGCCAGATGATCAGCTAGCGGTGGGTTACAGCGACTGCTCTGTAATTGTCTGGAAACTGGAGAGGGACACCAAGAAGTGCATTGTGGGGTATTGACTTTTAATCCTCTTCACTTTCATATTTCAGTTTTGCAAACGTATTTTTATTATAAATTAATCTTCATGTAAGTCTTGAAAAGGCATTTTGTTCTTGATTTCAGCAGTGTGATTACAGGCACAATAATATTTGTTTCTTAATAATGTTGTGTATGTGATTTTGGATTAGATCACTAAAAGGTAGTCTTTAGAATCTAATATATTATTTATTACAATTTATATTGTTAAATCTCAGAATGAACATCCATTTTTAATACTGTTATAATCCGTTTACATTTCACAAAAGATTAATATTTATTTTGTTTCAGGCTCGATAAGATGTCTTCATACAAAGAGGAGACTCCCGTGAGCTTTTTGATCCACTGTAGCAGTCTGTATGGAGCATGTCTGAATGGAGAAGTCACCCATGTGTTCTCTACTACCCCGTTAAGCGAACAAATGTATTTGTATTCGTATTCCACATAATTTTTACCCATATAAAAGATGTCCTGCACTCTTCTGTTTAGCCTTTTTCTGTGAAAATGTTAACATTACTTCATTGTGTAATAAAAAGTGAATGTACAGTATGTGTGTTTTGTTGTAGCTGGATGGACAAGGTACGTCCTATTGGCGTGATGGCAAATGATATCAAGGGCTTTTGGCTGTTGGGGCGGAAAAAGAGTACACTGTACATTTGCTTCCTTGTAAGTTCATCTATCATTATCATGTGACACTGACATTGTAAAAACTGTCTGAAAACTAAATGATCTGAAACGGTTTGTCTTTCAGTTGACTGTGAATCCAAATCAGCCTTACGTCTTGACCTATTGTGACGATGTGGTGGGTGACAGGCCTGAGGATTTGACGGCAGAGGAGATATGGGAGAATATGCAGGAGGAGGAGCTGCAGGGGGAGGAGCCACAACATCAGGGGGAGGAGAAGGAGCCACAGCAGCAGGGGGAGGGGCAGAAGCAGGAGGAGGAGCCGCAACATCAGCTGGAGAAATCCAGAAAGGAACAAAGTGAAAAGCTGCGAATTTCAAGCCTGAAGGCGGCGCCGATTAGGTCCTGGATCACCGCTGCAGCAATGCAAAACGGTACACCTTTCCTTCTTATACTTTAATATATAGCATAAATGAATCAATTTGTCAGAAGGTCAGTAAAATGTGAAGAGAGCTATCTGTTCAAGTCCATATCTCACTTTTATTGTGAGAATGAATTACTTTTAAATATATTCTCAACTGTTTGAGGCTGTTTACACTGGACACATCAAAGTAAACATTATAAACTGGTACATTCGTCTTTGCAGACGGGTGCATGATGATGTTGTATTGAAGCGTCCATGGTGCTCCGCCTCTGCCTGCTACAGTAGCCATGATCCAAACTCTCACTATAGGTTGAGCTAGACAGAGACTGATATATCTGAGCGGACTGCTCTCATAGTTTTGATAGTGCCTGGGAGGCTCAATGTTGAAAATTTTGGGGAACATAAACCCATGAATGGCATACCAATGGTATACAAATAGAAGTTAATGAACAATAAACTGGGTTAAGAGAACCTATTTTAACAAATAAAGAAAAAACTAAACAACAACCCATTGATTTTTAGTGGTCATTATGTGAACTGTTCATGACCTGATTTGGTTGTTTTTACATTTTTTTTTTTTTTTTTCTGCAGACTTTTTTGTGTGTGGTGATTATAATGGGAACATATGGTTCAACCAGCCTCCTAATCTGTCCACCTGGACTGAAAAAAAACCGGCAAGTATCCTTTAGCTTTCCTGGTAGATTAGGGGTATAACGGTTCACAAAAATGACGGTTCGGCACGTACCTCTGTATTGAACTCATGGTTCGGTACGGATTTGGTACAACAGGAGGGAGAAAACTAAACATAAAATTGCTTTTTTTCTTTTTTATTAAACAGTGGTTTACTGAACAAATTGTGTCTCTATCTTTAAATAAATGTAATTATAATTAAAATTCTATCTCTGCTAATGATGTAAACTATATACAGGGAGCCCTTTTTTCTCATTAGGCCTACTATAATATTAAAGGTTACAATTAACAACAGAGCCCAAATTATTAAATTACTTTGCTATTTATTTTTAGATATAATAATCAACACTCACATAATTTTATGCAAACATTGACTTCTAAATCTGTTCATGATAGATTTATTTAAACATACATTAAGCATATACATTAAATAGTCAAGACAGGTTAAGTAAAATATAATGAATATATGGGCTAATGTAGTGCATATATGTAGCAAAAGAGTTAATTTCTCTTGCGAACTAACAAGCTGTGGACACTGAATGGCATTTCTGAGGTAAATAAGTGACACAAGATTGTTTACAAGCTGTTTCACTGATGTCTTTCCATGGTTGAAAAACTGAGCGATTACACTAGATACCTTTCAGTAAGTTGTACTGTATCTTTCAACATACCTTAAGATGTTCATTCTTGTTTATTCTGTAATATTAAAGAGGAAGAGATGCTCCATGCTGACACTTGAAATGAGGCACCTATACGGCGATCTGTCACGCCACATCAAAGAGCGACAAAACAGAATTTATTGTTTGGATTTCGTGATAAAATGGACAGAATTTGAGGGATGAGACCTTGTTTCTTATCAAAAGTATCAAAACACAGAGTTTATTGTGATTATTGGTGGTTAATGGTGGTTAAAAGTGGTTAATGGGCTACAACTCTGTATTCGTTGGTACACATGTACCGAACTGAAAGACGTGTACCGTGTAATGTTGAACCCTTATGATAGATATAATGATCATATGTCATGAAGTCATAGGTTGCTGATAAATTGGGGGGCTTTTGACTGGTCTCTAGGCACACACAGACAAAGTGAGTGTACTGCGGCTAACCGAGAGCCTCATCATCTCAGCGTCTTACGACAGAACCGTCAAACTGTGGGACAGACACACTAAGAAACAGGTATTTTTATTATTTCTTTCTTTTAGTATATTGAAGGGGTGGATTTGCGATCACCTTCCGCCATAGATACCAGTGTATATTCCATTTCCTTTCTGTTTCCAACTCATTTTCAGGTTGGCATGTTTGTGTGTGGAGGCCCTGTCAAGGTGCTGGAGGTGAACCCTCATAACCCCAAGGAACTAGTTTGCGGAGATATGCAGGGTCAGCTGTACTTCCTGTCCTGGAGAGGTTGATTTCCTCATAGTCCATACATTCGTAATCTTTAATCAGTTGTAAAATTGCATTCTGTACATTTTCATTTACTTGCACCCTAACCCTTTGTTTTGCACTAATGATCCTATTGCCTTTAAAGGTACAGTGTGTAATATTTAGGAGGATCTGTTGACAGAAATGCAATATAATACACACAACTATGTTTTCAGTGGTGTATAAAGACCTTACATAATGAACCGTTATGTTTTTATTACCTTAGAATGAGCCATTTCTATCTACATACACCGTGGGTCCCCTTTCATGTTAAGTCGCCATTTTGCGGCGGCATGTGTCTACAGTTGCCCTAAACGGACAAACACTCTACAGAACGCGTTTTGTCACTATTTTTTTGTTCTTCTTCGTTGGTGTTTTTACCTCACCACTAGATGCTGCTAAAAGTTACACACTGCACCTTTAAACTAAGCCATGATATGAAGAATATTTGCTTTGTTTTTGTTATATGAAAATGACAACCACTTCATTTTATATTTAGTTGTTTTCAGTAAATTAATTTTCAGTATAAGGATTGTACATGTATGAAAAGCTTTTTTGGGTGAATAAACTGTCTGCAAGATCACATGGGGAGAAGCAGATGTCCACTGAATGTGCTGTGATGGTGTTCTTCATTGTCAAAAATCCATTGGCCAGGATAGAGATTTACCTTTACTTTGTCCCATTCTTCTAGCAGCGGAGAGACTCCATTTGAAGAACTGATAAAACCACCGTGTTGGTGCCCATGTGTGGAAATCATATGCTGGTCATTTTTAAACAGGCCTGCGGTAACGGCTTTCTGTGGATTTCTGACGGCCTTTGAGAAAACCCAGAATACATACACTCCCCTCACAGGTGCTGTGAGGATTCCTATATCAAACAAAGGTTAATTAGATCTATACAGAGAGATATTAACACTAAATGAATTAATTCACCTGTATTTGCATCATAGGCGTTTCTAGTGTTGAGGAAGTCTTGTTTGTAAATCAGGGTGTGTAAAACATTATGAAAGGGTCCGAAGTTTTGTGCTCAAAGAGCTCAACAAAGAGTCTGAGAGAGCCACTTTAGGAGCTAAAACATAGACTTATACATTAGATTACAAATTATTTCATTATATTTACATATCGTTCAAAAGGTTGGGGTTCAGATTCTTTAAAAATGTTTTTGAAAGAAGACTCTTAAGCTCACTAAAGCTGCATTAACAGTAATATTGTGAAATATATCTAGTGAAGGTCTTACGTGTTTGGAACGACATGAGGGTGAGTAATTAATGACATAATTTTCATTTTTGGGTGAACTAACCCTTTAATATCACTATGGGTTTCTTGAACCAACATCACATCATATTTCTTTTGTCTTATTAGTTGTGCTAAACTGTCTTGTTGCCATGCCTGGGTTTTGTAAGTGTGTATTTACGTATATACTGTATGTGCCTGTGTGGGGGGATATATGGGGATATATATATATTCCCTCAGAAAATCTCAATTTTCTGGAAACCTCTCTAGTGTTTACTGATAACTCAAGCAGAGGAATGTAGGTACTGGAGCTGGCTCTTATCTAAGCACTCAATCTTTCTCTTTCCTCTCACATGTTGTTTGTCACGGCCGGCTCGCAAGCCGCGACAAAGAAGGAGATAACACGTTGTATGAGGGTAAAAAAAAAGGAATAACATTTATTAAAGTAAGAATAAAATTAAGAACGAAAAGCCAAAACAAAACAAACAACTGAAGGGAGAACGAGCACGACCCGAGGAAGGGAGAGCGAGACCATCACACTGAAGGGAGCTGCTTAAATTTGCCGGCATCAGCCCCACACAGGTGTAAGTCTTCAGTAATGATGACGTCACTCACCTCAACACCATCCTGCAGAACAAAGAAAAAACAAACCAACAACAAATATGACCCATACTGGGTTCATAACACCCTCCCCCATAGAAGAGGGTGTCCAATTGATGATGTTAAAATGACACCCGAACCATTACCAGATAGGTCACACCACTCTGTCATACTCCCAATGTCCCCAGCAACTACGGGCCCTGTAGAAGCAATTTTAAGAGAGACCAAAAGAGCAAAACGGTACATGTGAACAGCTAAGAGGAATAAGGAGCTCTAGACAATGCGTCAGCCACCACATTGTCAGTGCCTTTAATGTGTCTAATATCAAGGGCATAAGATTGAAGAAAGAGGCACCAGCGGGTCAATCGCTGATTAGGGCACCGCAAAGAATGTAAATAAACAAGCGGGTTGTGGTCGGTGTACACGACCAATGGGTCCGACACAGAGCCCACATACACCTCAACATTTTGTAGGGCCCAAATCAAAGCTAAAGCCTCTTTCTCCACTACAGAGTAGTTTAACTGATAGGAAGATAACTTTTTTGAAAAATAGCTAACTGGGCGGTAAATGCCTGCATCATCGGCCTGTAACAGAACAGCTCCTGCACCCACGTTGCTAGCATCTACATACAACCTAAAAGAACGATCAAAACGGGGAGCTGCCAACACAGGAGCGGAAGTAAGTAACGATTTAGCTGCCTCAAAGGCTTCCTGACAGACAGAAGACCAGACAAAAGCCACTTTTGCCTTGAGCAAATCCGTGAGTGGGGCTACCACAGTAGAAAAATTCCTACAAAACCCCCTGTAATAACCCACTAACCCCAAGAATCGCATCAACTCCTTCTTGGTGGTTGGAGGCGGAAACTGGTCAATGGCCTCAACCTTGGCCCGAACTGGCCGCACACTGCCCTGTCCCACAACCTTACCTAAGTAAGTCACAGTGGCTTTAGCGAACTCGCATTTAGCCAGATTGACTGTAAGGCCAGCCTCTTTGAAACGAGAAAGGAGGTCCGCAATACGACTCAGGTGCTGTTCCCATGAATCACTAAAAACGACCACGTCGTCTAGATAAACCGCAACTCCCTCCAACCCAGAAACAACCCTATTCATAAGTCGCTGAAAGGTTGCAGGCGCATTTCTGAGGCCAAAACTCATAACGTTATAAGAAAATAACCCTTCAGATGTAATAAAGGCAGAGATTTCCTGAGCTCGTTGGGTCAGCGGAACCTGCCAATAGCCCTTCAGCAGATCGAATTTACTAACAAATTTCGCTGATCCAACTCGATCAACGCAATCCTCAATACGAGGGAGTGGAAATGAGTCTGGTTTAGTCACTTTATTTATCTTCCTATAATCAGTGCAAAACCGATAAGTTCCGTCAGACTTATTAACGAGCAGGCAGGGAGATGCCCAACTAGAAAATGAAGGCCGTGCAATGTCGTGGTCAAGCATATACTGAACCTCACCCTTAAGATGCAGGAATTTGTTTGGAGACACCCGATAAAAATGTTGGCGAATGGGCTCAGCATCCCCAACATCGATATCGTGCTCCAACCAGTGCGTACGGGAAGGTACATCTCCAAATAAAGAGACATAGCGGTTAATAAGAGCAATTAAGTCGGCACGTTTACTCTCTGGTAAATGGGCCAAAATTTTACGCAAATTTTTAAGGGTCTCTGAATTTTTAAGACGACCTAACAGTACCGTATCCTCTGGAAAAGAAACTCCCTCATCAACCTCCTCTTTCAAAGGAGCAAATGTAGTACTCTCAACGACCAATACAGGTTTTACTTCAGTCTTGGCATCTAACGCTTTGTGAGAACGGCAGTAATAAGGCTTCAACAGATTTATGTGACATAACTGTGTTGACTTCCTTCTATCTGGAGTGGCAATCAGATAGTTTAAATCAGTTACTTGTTTCACTACTACAAAAGGACCAGTATACTGAGCTTGAAACGGTGAGCCTTCCACAGGTAACAGAGCCAACACCTGGTCGCCTGGCATAAATTGTCGTTTCTCCGTTCGCCTATCATAAAGTGACTTCATACGTTTCTGTGATGAGTTCAATTGTTCTTTTGCCATCTTACCTGCTTCATACAACCTACGCTTAAAGTCATTCACATAACTTATCAAATTTCTAGGTGGCGTACTCTCAGTCCAATTATCACGAAGCACAGCCAGTGGTCCCCGAACGGTGTGCCCAAACACCAAGTCATTGGGACTGAATCCAGTACTTTCCTGACATACCTCACGTGCTGACAACATCAACCACGGCAATCCCTCCTCCCAATCACCTTCCATCTCCGTACAATATGCCCGCAGTAAGGACTTAAGCGTCTGATGGAAACGCTCCAAAGCCCCCTGGCTTTGGGCGTGATAAGCACTAGCTTTATTGTGCTTAATGTGCAACAGCTTCAAGACCTGAGAAAACAAGTGAGAGGTAAAATTAGTACCTTGATCACTTTGCACAATCTTTGGAATACCAAAGACGGAAATGAACTGAGTCAAGGCTTTCACCACCGATTTTGCAGTGATTGTACGGAGGGGATAGGCCGCAGGGTATCGAGTCGAGGCGCACATAACAGTGAGCAAATAAATACTACCCGATTTTGATTTAGGCAATGGGCCTACACAGTCAATAATCAAATGCTCAAATGGTGGACTGACAGCAGGAATAGGAAACAATGGAGCAGGCTTGATCTTTTGATTTGGCTTGCCTGTTAATTGACAAGTATGACATGTCTTGATATACTTAGACACATCCTTTTTCAACTTTGGCCAAAAAAAATGACGAAGGATTCTGTCATAGGTCTTTTTAACCCCTAAATGGCCTGCGAATTTATCATGAGAAATCTTCAACACAATTGAACGATACTTCTCTGGCACTACCACTTGCATGATAGGATCACCAGCAAAGTCACTACCATGTGGAATCCATTTCCTCACCAACATTCCATCCTGCAAAAAATAACCATGAGCAACATGTCTAATTTCATCAGATGACATCACACTCTCAAAAAGATTTTGGAGAGAAGAATCAAGTTGTTGCTCCTGAATTAATTCTGAAAGAGAAACAGAAAAGTCATCAGGCAATGAAAATGTTGGTCTTACTACAGTAGGATCAGAGAGTAACTTTGGTTGTGCAGAGGCCATGGATCGAGTCACAGCACACGCAGTAAATACTTCTGGAAAATTCTTGCTGCTCTCATCAGGATCTGAGATGGGAAAAGTTGAGACCACAGGAGGTGAAAAAGTATCAGGCCAAACCCTGCCCCCTGCCAAATTATTTCCCATTATTATGTCAACACCATCCACTGGCAAAGATGGACGCACACCAATCACTACTTCTCCACTCACAAGTTGAGATGACAACATTATTTTGTGTAAGGGAACAGATAAGATGTTCAACCCAATTCCTCTAATAAGCACACTAGTACCAGTGTCACTCACAGAGGAAAACGGCAACACATCCTGCAAAATGAAGGACTCCGAAGCTCCAGTGTCCCTCAAAATCGTCACTGGAACTTCCTCACCAACAATCGACACATGCCCATAGGTGATAAAAGGTGAATAATCTCCATCTTTTATGGGGTTCACTGTTGTAGAAAAAACATCAGCAGAAGAGTTAACAGGATTTAACACTGGTGCCACAAGGACAGCCGGCTTAACACGAGGAGTTTTCCCCCCTTTACTTTTCGCTTTAAGCACAGGGCATTCATTTTTCCAGTGGCCTTTACCACGACAGTAGTTACAGATCAGAGATGAATTTCTAGATGTACGATCTGCTTTTTCTTCAAACATTTCATCCCTTTTCTGAAACTCAAAACTACTCTTGTGCGTCAAAATATAATCGTCAGCCAACTCAGCAGCTTTAGCAGGTGTGTCAGCTTTCTGCTCATTTATATATGTTGCAATGCGAGCAGGAACAGAGTTCTTAAACGCTTCAAGCACAATCAAGTTACTTAACTCCTCAAACGTGGTTACCTCGGATGCCATACACCAACGATTAAACGCAGTGGTAAGCGCTCTAGCAAACTCAACATGAGCCTCATTAACTCCCTTAGACAACGTTCTGAATTTTTGTCGGTACGCTTCTGGTACTAACTCATACGCTTTTAAAACTGCAGCTTTAACAGTATCATAATCTTGGCAGTCAGAGAGTGAAAGAGCTGAATAGACTTCTTGAGCTCTGCCAGTAAGCACGCATTGTAAAAGCAGTGTACGTTCTTTACTAGGCCAACCTCTTGCCTCCGCTATCCGCTCAAACAATATAAAGAAGGTATCTGGGTCTCGCTCATTAAATTTAGGAACTAAACGTAAATTTCCAGCAGTGTCAAACATTTGAGAAGCACCCTGAAAAACATCAACTGAGCTGCTATTTAATCCGCCTTCTCTTATTATGTCCAAACGGTATTTCTGCAGCTCAATATTTGTCTGTTCGTTTCTAGTTTTCTCACGCTCTACCTCCAACTTTAAACGCTCCTGTTCAAGCTGTAACAACAATAAGCGTTCTTGTTGCTCAAAAGTTAAAGAGCCAATATGAGGTTTAACTTGACCGGCAGTAGCTGGCATTTCAAACAGTATAGACTGCTCTATCAGTTTTGTTCTAAGCGTTTCTCTAATTGTACTATCCTTTACCCTCTTATCTCCAATTTCAATTCCATAGTGATCCGCAATTTTAAATAATTGATCTTTTACACACAAATCGAGCAAAGCTTCAGAAGGAGAACTAATAAAATCTTCAACTAGATTAGACATGCTATCACTTTAAATTCACTCTACAGAATAGAAGTGTTTTACAAACCCCAGCAGGAGGAATAACAACAAGTTCCCTTTCCCTATCTACAGAAAGAAACCTAACTCACCCCTAATTTTTGTGTTGGTGACCGTGAGTAGAGCGGTTGTCTCGGGAGCATATCCGTGGTATGAGTGAGTCGCCAGCGTGCTGGTTGCTTTTCTTATACCAGCGGGAGTTGGTGCTTAAATACCCCTCACCAGTAACCACACGAAGATTAGGGGTGAGTTAGTTAGGTTTCTTTCTGTAGATAGGGATAGCCCCCATTTGTCACGGCCGGCTCGCAAGCCGCGACAAAGAAGGAGATAACACGTTGTATGAGGGTCAAAAAAAAGGAATAACATTTATTAAAGTAAGAATAAAATTAAGAATGAAAAGCCAAAACAAAACAAACAACTGAAGGGAGAACGAGCACGACCCGAGGAAGGGAGAGCGAGACCATCACACTGAAGGGAGCTGCTTAAATTTGCCGGCATCAGCCCCACACAGGTGTAAGTCTTCAGTAATGATGACGTCACTCACCCCAACACCATCCTGCAGAACAAAGAAAAAACAAACCAACAACAAATATGACCCATACTGGGTTCATAACATGTTATATAGGAGACAGAGGAACAAGTATGTGTTGTCCCTGAATAATTCAGCTACACTATCTCTCTTGTGTGACATGTTTGCTAGTGTCCAGTCAGAGTAATAATGTGCACTTGAGTGAGAAGATGAAATAGCAGGTATGCTGGATGAGCATATTTATTAACTGTAAATTTAACATTTTTGGATCTATTTAAGGGGACAGTTCACCCAAAGATGAAAATTCTGTCATCATTTACTCACCCTCATGATTTTACAAACCTGTATTGTTGTTGTTTTTCAGTGTGACACAAAACAATACATTTTTAAGTAGTTGATAGTCTGTCAAGCTCCAAAAAGGACAAAAATATAAAAAAAATCATTCTAAATACTATCTTTCTTTCTTTTTTTTTATTACTTTAAGTTAAGGAAAATATCAAAAGACAAAACATAAGTAAATAGTTTTTATATTGTATTTTATAATTAAAATATAAGTATTTTTGTATTTTATTTCAATGTAGCTAAAGCTGCAGATACTTTGTCAGTTTAAATGTTCCATTATTTGTCATGCCAGTAAAGCACAAATGAAAGTAAAGTATTTTACTAGCAACATTTTATCGGCAACCTCGTAGGCTAACTGCCTAGCCTTTAAGCAAAAGTCTGAATGAGAAATGTATACCGAATGAGACGTTTGACCATTTTAAGAAATACTTTGACCATTTACTCTGGTAACATAATATTGTAAGTGACATGCAATTTAATAGACTAAAAAAATATGAATGAAACAGTTTTATACATGAAGCAATTTTGTAAGATTTAAAAATCAGGCACCGCATAGAGTAGCAATTAAAAGTTCTTTCAGTCAACAGAATCACTTTGGCGTTCAATTGTAATAGGATTCTGCAGGAGAACTGAATGTTGCAAGCACACTTTGCTATCCCATAAAGCAACATAACTGAAGTTTGACATTTTGAATAAAAAGTGGTGTAAAACTGAACAGGGCAAATTTAAATGATAGTCATTTAAAAACACCTCAGTAAATTATTTTCACTGTTGTTAGTACAGGTACATCGAAGGTCGAAGAACACACAGGTCATTGTGCCAGGAGACGTGTCGACAGTAAGGCCAAAGATGCTCGTGTTGAGATTATCAATTCTAGTTTTCCCCATACTTGCAGCATTATTATGCAACTCAGTAGTTGATTACTTTTAAACATCCTCAGGGTGTATCCTTTCCCTAGCCCAAAGTTTTCTAAGAGTAGTTTTATGTGAGTACCCTCTGGCAATCTGCATTCCCAGTGTGCAGCACCACCTTCTCCCTGATTGATTCTGACGCTGCCTTCTGAGAAGAAAGGATGTGAATCTCCCTGGAGTTTACTCTGATGCAGAGACATACTGTGGACCTCGACGCTGCAAAACCTTGTTGACGCGGAGGGAATTGATTAGTGTGCTTAACTGCCCTTCATTTCAGGGATAATGTCTTTCGAGGATATATATGTTTCACTCTTGTCATTGACAGCAATTGCAGCGTCATTAAAAGAGTACAGCAACAATTTAAAGTAGCATTGCAAAAATTAATCAATACAGTTGCTAAGATATAAAATATATATAATAATTATACATTTTTGTAAGCACAGGAAATGTAATTGTCCTTTACCTTTAAAGGAAAAATAAATCGCTAAGATAAAGCCATTATAAATTATTACGCAAAGTGTGGACAAATGATGCAATCTATTGTATATTATAATCATAAAATATATAACATACTTTCATAAATGTTATTTTTCAGAACACTGGGCGAGATACGGAATATAAAGATTTTTCAGTAAAATGCAGAAAAAAATAATACCTTTTGATAATCTGATTGATCGAAAGACAAGCAGCATACTTTGTCTAGATAATGACTTTGAAAGAAATTCACTATATGTTAATTTCAGGTTTAATTCTATAGATCTTATGTCTTTTATGTTAAGATCAGAAAACACTTATTTCTTCCTATAAAGGCAGAGAACAAATAGCTTAGATCAATTATTAAGCTGACCTCATATGACTTTTATTAAAGTATGCACATTGGAAAAGTTTCACAATCTTGGTCTTTTTTCATTATTTTTTTATTTTTATATAAGAGTTTCTTTATTTATTATTTTCCTGGAATTTTCATTTGATTGAAAAACCGCCCTTAATGTAACTCTATTCCACCACTCCATAGAGTTAAGTCTGTTCAAAACATGCTGTGAAGTTATAATGGCATTTGCTTCAGGGAAAGGCAAACCATTGCTCACGCTCATGACTGGAGTGTAGACACACTCCGCCAGGCCTGATGGAAACGAATGGCTGAAAGGTTTCTGGAGATTTACGCCGTGTTATGATCCCACAAGCCCTGCATCCGCATTTTCACTGAACACACGTGTGTCTTCTCATGTGTGAAGACTACTGGCTGATCAGGGTGAAAAATACTGACAGCGCCTAACATGAATTTGACAGCTGGATGAATGATGGATAATTAATCTATTGATTTGTTCATATTTTTCATGTTTTGAGAGGTGTGTACAGAATGCTGGTTCCTCAGGGAATGGGTTTCTATCAGGAGAAACACGGCCATGTGTGATAATATTTTTCTGAAACTAACCTTTTACATGCTTAGTTCAGAACTAATGGTATAAGTACCTTAGAGGATTGGGGCATTTCTTTCCTTAGGGTTTCAAATGATCTGCTTTATGGATCTATAAAACTATTTACGTGTGCATAGTTAGGCTAGCAATATAAATAGGCTTATCCATTTAATTACCAGGTTTATTTTTAAAAGGGAGGATAAATGCCTTCCAAATCTTTTGTTTTTTTAATGTCCAAGGCCATGCATCTCATCAAACTTTACAGTATTTGGAAATTCTTCTTGCATAGATGCTAGGCAAATTACACAGATGCCAACATGAGCAGGTTGCGTGACATCCTCATCCTCAAAACTATGAATAGAACTATGCAAGGTAAAAGAAAATATGACCTAGACTTCAAATATGAATTTGCAGAGTTGAGTTGAGAGTAAACATGGTTTGTGCCAAGCACAATGTGTTTTATGTGGTGGGTTGCATAGAAACAATTGAAACTTATTTTAAAAACAAATTTTTAAACAGTTTAATTACTGCTAAACACAATTGTCAGTTTTCCTCTTCAGTCATGATAATAATTTTGCAGATTTTTGGGCCTATGTAGTTCATGGTAGTATTACTAATTATTATTAATGGTTAATTGACAAATAAGGTTTTTAAAAGTGTCAAAAAATATAATGGAGATATAATTAATGTTGAAGTTTTATTAAGTGTTAACAATGAGATTATGTGGTTTTTATAATCAATTACCACTGCTTTTGTCATTTATTACAAAATGGAAAAAATTTGTCACCAAAAAAGTCATTCGGTTCAACCAAAATTTCAGTTTTACCGAATGACACTTTTGGTTATACCGAATGACGATATTTTCAAACAATGCTAACAGGCTGATATCTATCTAGCTAGCTAGTTAGCATGCTGCGACTGCAACTCGTCATCATTTGAACAACTTTTGGTAGCACTTTTGACATTTTCGCAATAAATAAATTATTGTAATTACACATGTTTGTCTGTCATTCTTTTATTATAACAGTTTTAAGAAATGCTTATGGATTTAGGGGTAGGATTAGTGGCTCAAAGTATCATTTTAATGTTATATTTTTACTAAAATTGTAATTTTCCTACACATTTCTGTCCATTATGTTTTATTCTTTTAACATTCTGTATGGGTATGTTTAGTTTCGGGATGGGGTTTAGGGATCTGACATTTATCAACAAAACGATAAAAGGGAAATTATACATATATCTTCTTAAAATGAAAGATTCGTAAATATTTTAAGTATTTAGGTATTTTTATGTTTTAGTGCTATAAATACATCAGTATTGTACGTTTCAGCGCCTTTCTAAACGTACAAAAATGTACGTAACTTTCAAATACATAAAACGTATTTATACCTACATATTAACAATGAGACCAGGCTGAGCCAGAGGCACACATTTGCAATGAGCTTGGGTTGATTAATATTATTAATATTTTGTACATTATACCATTTTAGTATGTGTTGGGTTGCCACTTGATGTATAATGTAAAGTGAACCAAAAGCAGTTGAGAGCCACTGTCTTGTGTCAAAACTTTACCTTGACATTAGCCTACAGGTCTAATTTTGCACAAGATTATAAACCTGACTATTACTACTAATAGTGAGAGAGTTATTAAAACTGTTTTTTATAGTGCTTAAGGTACAAGACAGAATTCATTAGAGATGAAAGAAAGGACCCCTGTGGATATACCTCTGCTTTAAAGAATGAAATGAAATGCATATTTGAACACAGATCTCCTCTTGTGTTAAACTTTAATTAGTGGTTTATTTTCTGCAGGGGGAAAAAAAAATCTAATTTGCCAAATATCTTTAGAAGAGTAGCAGGAGGATATGATGGAAATTAAGTTATATGGATTGCTTATGTAGTAAAGCAAAGTGCTTATCAACTACAGGACAGCAACTTTTTATTATTTTTTATTTATGACTTTTTGCCTTCCATGGACAGGACAGTTATAAGAAAAAGAAGAGGGCAAGAGAAAAATGAAATGAGGATGTGGCCAGAATCTAAATTGAATCCCAAGAGCACAATATCACTTTTATTTGCCCTGATGTGCACTTATCAGAACTGCAATTCAATCATTTTTTACATCAGTGATTTTAAATTACAGTTTCTTCTTTTGTCGCTAATTAGTTTTTAAAATTATAACAGACATCTGATTATATATTATGCTCAGTGCATGAGTTATCAGTGTTCTTTAATACAAAACCAGCAAGAAACTAATCTCATAACAGTGATACTTTCAGTACCTCCGAGCTATGGGGTTACTTTTCTTATTTGACACATTAGTCTCACATTAAAGCTCTCGACTGAATTCCCAGTCGTGCAACTTTCTGAGGCAGCTTTTGAAGTTGGTTACTGGTTGGTTCGGGGTAATCACTTACAGCTAACAGGAGGATTGATGGAGAGGTCTGAAAGGACATATCAATAATTCACAAACTTGAAATGTGAAAAGTTACTGCCATGCTTTTGAGAAAGGAGAATTAAATTGAGCCTCAGGGCATTCTGGGCAACTTTCTCAAAACAATCCATCAAAGTTGTACGGTGAAGAACTCTCATAGCATCACAAATGAAACTACCGTATAGTAGACGCAAATTTCTGACTAACAAAGGGAAATTTCAGATTGTGCTGTGCTGTCTAGCTTGTCTCTTTTTAAGTTTGATATAAAGAACAAAACATGAAAGCCTTCAATACCATTTAGTCTCAGAATAAATAAGAGTGAATCCACCCAGCGGCTCTAAATATTTCATACGTGCCTTCATAATAAGTGAGTTCAACTACAGGTACGTTTGTGTTGTGTTTTTTTTGTGAAGGCCTAGTATGGTAACCCATACTCGGAATTTGTCCTCTGCATTTAACCAATCCAAGTTATTGCACAAACATTAGGAGTACTGGGTAGTGAACACACACACCCAGAGCAGTTGGCAGCCATTTTTGCTGTTGCACCCAGGGACTGATTGGGGGTTAGGTGCCTTGCTCTAGGGGACCTCAGCCATTTCCTGCCAGTATTCAGAATTGAACCCGCAATCTTTGGGTTACCAGTCTGACCCATTAGGCCACGACTGCCCAATTCCGGTGAAGGTTCAATTTTCTCAAATTATATATTAAAAATGTATATTATGTAATAATTTGTTTTTATGATACATAACGTGTTAGTTTTATAATTATCCTTAGCAAGATTGTTTTATTGCATAAATGCTTAAAATGTCATTTCCACCACATAATGTTATAAAAAAATACAACCAGATCTCATTAGCAAACCACTATTTTACATTTTGGCAAAAAGGTATGAATTCATAAATTTTTTAGAAAAAAAGTAAGCACCTGAACTAACCATCAATGACGAGTATGTAGATTATACAAAGATGTAAAAATACATTGCTACTGTAATGAAGCGGGACTCAGGCAGGGATCCAGTTGCAAGCTTTTATTAAAAGTGAGCGTGGTCATACAGGCAGGGTCAAACAGGAGCAGAAAGGAACAGCAAGGGACAGGCAGAATCGTGGTCAGGATACAGGCAGTAGATCGAGGCAGGCAGATATCATTCACAAGGTCAGGTAACAATAAACAGTCCAAAGGTATGCAGCAGAGAATCTTAAACGGTTAACAGACAGGACAACAGGATGATAACGCTCAGTAATGTACACAAGGTGAAACAAGGCTTCGCACTGAGGTGGTGTGTGTGTGAGTCTTATATAGTCCAGGTAATGAGCTACAGCTGTATGTGGTAATTGGTGATTGGTGTGGAATGTGAGCATGTGACTTGCAGGGAGGATTATGGGAAATGGAGTCCAGGAACTGACGGTGATCGTGACAGCTACCAGTTTGCCAAAACGTAAAATAGTTACGAATTCCCATGAGAATGTCTTGAACAATACATAATTTGAGATACGTATGATGAAAATGACATTTTTGTTCGTTCAGATAAATTACAAAAACTACAGAAATCTTTTGACTCATTTTTATACACTGTTGTATTGTTAGTGGACAAAATAGTAAGAGCGAAAACTGTTTTTTCAGAGTTTTTTTTTCTAAAATCCAAAATTTAAAAAGTGCCTATATTTACAGAATCACTCAATTATGCCAATCCTCATAATTATGATAATTGATTGTGTTACTAACAGCTATGCTTCAACCTTTAGAATGACACAAGAAATGTATTATATCAGTTACTGTATATTATATGAGCTCAGGCCAGGACCGACACTACTGAACACAATATACAGTAACATTCGAAGTGGATCAAAAAAGTTCATCAAAGTTTTCCTAAGAAGAAGGTTTTAGGACAACTTTGATGAAGGGTTTTGATCCACTTCAAATGTTGACTACTATATTTTACCAGAGCACAAATAGTACTATTATAATGTAGCTCCGCTATCTTTTCCTTGCTTTTTCATCTCATCTCAGCTCTTTCATCTCACATCCTCTTTTAATAGTTTTTGAGCATGTCATGTAAAACTTTAGCCATAACTTCAGCATGTTCAATGGCCTTGATTTGATTCAAACAGTCAGATGGATGGCACTATATTGTGGTTATACTTTCTTGAATCTTTTGCACACAGGAACTTCACAAAACTCCTGTGAAATCTGAGTTTTTCTTTTTCAAGAAGGAACATTTTTGTACCTACTCCATGTAAAGAGTATGTGTTAACCACTAATGCAAAATACATGTGACGACACATAAAATCAATAAATAGAAACATCAAAATGAGAATCCATCTACCACAGTGCTGTGTATAGATTATAGCTATATTTATGTGTTTGAGCTGAACTTCTGTTATTTAGAAGTGAGTGAAATGATGTCCCATTGATGGATTATATAACACATTAAAAATAGTCAAAAAGGCCTGGAGGGTGAATAAACCTGTAAGCAAACAGGGACTGAAGAGACACAACAGCAAAAATACAGGTAGACCATATGCTTGTGTAAACAGGCAGGTCAAATCAAATGAGCACAGGAAGTAAAACACCTCCAGGCTCACAGGGCTTCAGAGGGAAGACTTTATTTAAATAATTAAAGATTTTTCTCATTTAAAACCTTTTTAAATTCTCTCTAGACCCATCAAAGAAAATAAATAGTCAATGAAGTCCCATTTCCACTAATAAAAATCCACAATGACAGCCATTTCATTCAGTGCTTCTTCAAAAAGCACATACACAGATAAGCCAAAACATTATGACCACCTGCCTAATATGCTTTTGGTCCTCCCCATGCTGCCACAACAGCACAGACCCACTGAGGAATGGACTCTATAAGACCCCTGAAGGTGTGCTGTGGTATCTGGCACCAAGACATTAGCAGCAGATCCTTTAAATCCTGTAGGTTGCGAAGTGGAGCCGCTGTGGATTGAACTTGTTGGTCCAGCACATCCCACAGATGCTCAATTGGATTGAGATCTGGGGAATTTGGAGGCCATGGCAACACCTTGAACTCTTCATCGTGTTCCTCAAACCATTTATAAGCAATGTGTGCAGTATGGCTGGGTGCATTATCCTGCTGAAAGAGTCCACTTCCACCAGAGAACCCCATTGTCAGGGGTGTACCTGGTCTGCAACAATGTTTAGGTGGGTGGCACTTGTCAAATTTGTGTCCACATGAATGGTCGGACCCAGGGTTTCCCAGCAGATCATTGCCCAGAGCATCACACTCCCTCCACTGGCTTGTCGTCATCCCACAGTGCATCCTGTTGCTATCACTTCCCCAGGTAAGCGGCGCACAAGTGGGACTCATCAGATCAGGCGACCTTCTTCCGCTGGTCCAAGGTTGAGTTCTGCCTCCAATGTGCCACCACGTCATCATAGGCCACTTTTGCCACAGTAGACCTTCTGTTGGCTCAGACCAGATGGGACAGGCTTGGACGGCCAACACCCTGTCACCAGTTTGTGGTTTGTCCCTCCTTGGACTAGGGTTGGTAAATTCTCACCACTGCTGACTGGGAGAAACCCACAAACCTTGCCATTTCAGAGATACTCTGACCCAGTTACCTTGGCATTATAATTTGGCACTTGCCAAAGTTTCTTAGATCTTTATTTCTGCCCATTTCTCCTGCATTCAACACATTGATTACGACAGGGGTGCCCAACCCTGTTCCTGGAGATCTACCTTCCTGCAGAGTTCAGCTCCAGCCCTGCTCAACACACCTATGCCATGAGCATAAAAGCAGTAAACGGCAATGACAAACACAGATATGAGCAATCAGCGTATGAATCTCAACAATGGTGACAACAAAATATTCAGACAATCAGATCAACTCTGGACATCACAAAAAGCTACAAAAAGACAGAACAAAAACCCCAGCAAAAAATAAAAGCAAATAGTTAGAATTAAAGAAAATAATAGGACAATTCAGCTGCATAATTTATTCATGCTGTGATGCATGCTGGCAGTTTTGTACTATTGTTCCCAGCATGCATTGTGGCATGACACTTTTGATTGTCACCTTTGTTGAGATTCATGTGCTGATTCTTGATCTCTTTGTGTATCATCTATGATTATTTGTGTGTTTTCTTCTGACTGCTTTTGCTCCATTATAACATTTCAGTGATGGTCAGTTTTGTTTGGTTGCAAGATCTCAATCTGTTTCATCTTGCGACGAGATTTCAATGATGGTCATTTTGTTCCTTTAAGAGATTTCAATAGCAGTCAGCTATGTACCTTTACAAGATCTCAGTGTTAATTTCGTTAACGAAAACTATGACGAAAAATGTTCGTTGACAACCTTTTTTTCCATGACTAAGATGAGACGATGAGAGACTACACCAATGTCATTTAAAGATAACTGTGACTAAATCAACACGTGCAATATCGTTGACGAAAAAAGAGGAGACTGAAATGTAGTTAAAAGACTAAAAACTTTACCAAAATCACTCTTTTGAAATCACTTTTTGTTTTTGTCGAATAAAGGAGACAAAATTAGAGACTGTTTTTACAAGAGTTCATGCTTACGGTTGCAGAATTTAAACCCCCAATCAGAGCTTTTCTGTTACGAGAACACGTTTCACTTAATCTTTGCAATCTGGCAACCACATACACGAACTCGCTCTCTACACTGAGGAAGAAGTGCGGATGATCTGAAAAAAGACAAGTAAGCTGGAGCGCTGCTCGTTTGCTGAATAAATCTGTGACCAAGGCTGATATCCAGCAGTGGCTCTCAAACTGACATACGCGAACATTATTTCAAGTATTTATAATTTTTTATAAAGTTTTTTTTTAGTTCGTTAGAAACTCTCACGCTCACAGATGACGTGGTCCTTGAGCGCCCTCAGGCGACCGTTATGATTACATAAAAATGAATAGGCTACCTACAGATGATTAACGAATATTTTTAAATCATCCACTAAATTATCATCTCTAAAGGTGATGATACACGTGCCAACTTTTTGAGCAATGTTGCTGGGCAATGTTGCCGTCAACGGGCAACCTGATGAGACACAGGGCAACTAATAAGGGCAATGGATAGTTGGCAGCAACTAATTAGAGAGGAGAAAATCTATTGACAACCCAATAAATACTTTATTATAAACACTTGTTAGGCACTTTATTTCAATTTTTCAAATATTTTCTTCATTTTTATTAAAAATAAATGCCTTTCGGATCTAATTTGTGATAGGAAAATCGAGAAGAGCGAGTTCAGCAAAAGGCGGATTCGAATCCGCGTCGATCGCGTCAAAAGCTATATTCATGTGCCATACGCCCTACAGTCTACGCTACTACAGTTAAAAAGGCCACGTCTTTTTAGTATTTAACTGAAAACATTCAATGGCTTAATTACAGCTTACACGCATTACTTTGGACAGTTGTTGGTATTTTAAGCAATATATGAGGTAAATTCTGTTTTGGGTTGACGCATGACAACTTACTAGCTTACATTACAAAATGGCCGACACCCGATATAGTGGACTAGTGGATAGGGAGCGGTTTCGAACACAGCTGCTGCTGTCAGTTTTGTTTTATTACGAGATTTCAACGTCGGTCGGTTTTGTTCCATTACGACATTCCAATAATGGTCAGTTTTGTTTTGTTACAAGATTTTAATGAAGGCCGGTTTTCAGTGTCAATCAGTTTAATTTGGTTACAAGATTTCAAAGATGGTCAGTTTTGTTTCGTTACGAGAATTCACTGATGGCAGGTTTTGTTCTTTAGCTCATTTACCAAATTTCAATGATGTTTACTTTGGTCTTTTACTAAATCTCAATGACAGACAGTTTTGTTTCTTTCTGAGATATCAATGGTTGACGGTTTTGTTTTGGTTCTCAATGACGGTTGGTTCTGTTCAATTGCAAGATCTCAATGACGGTTGGTTTTGTTCCATTAAGAGATCTCAATGACAGCTGAGTTTGAAACGATTCAAACTGTTTGTTTTGTGACAAGATTTCAGTGAGGGTCGATTTTCAGTGTCAGTTTTGTTCCATTTTAGAGATTTTAAAGAAGGGTGGTTTTGTTTCTTTACAAAATTTCAATGATGGTTGGTTTTGGTCCTTTACTAGATCTCAATAACAATCACTTTTGTTCCTTTACGAGATCTCAATGGTTGACGGTTTTGTTTTGTTATGAGGAGCGGTTTCGAACACAGCATAAGACTAAATAAAAAATGGCTTCCAAAATTAACACTGCTGACAGTTTTGTTTTATTACGATATTTCAACGACGGTCAGTTATGTTCCTTTGTGAGATCTCAATGGCAGACGGTTTTGTTCCTTTACAAGTCACTGAAAACTGACTGTCATTGAAATCTCGTAACCGAACAAAACGACCGTCACTGAAATCCCATAAAGGAACAAAACCGACAGTCGATTTCAATGATGGTCATTGAACAGTCGGTTTTGTTCCTTTATGAGATTTCATTGACGGACGGTTTTGTTTCGTTACGAGAATTTAATGATGATCGGTTTTGTTTCATTGCGAAATTTTAATGATGGTTGGTTTTGTTCCTTTACTAGATCTCAATGACAGTCAATTCTGTTCCGCTTCATGATTTTAATGATGATAATTTTTTTCCTTTATAAGATTGCAATGATAGTCGGTTTTGTTCGATTTCGCAAAGGAACACAATCAACCATCATTGAAATCTCGTAGCGAAACAAAACTGATAGTCATTGAGATCTCATAAAGGAATAAAACCGACTTAACGAGATTTCAGTAACAGCCTGTTTTGTTCTATTATGACATTTCAATTATGGTTAGGTATGAGAGTTCAATGATGGACGTTTTTTCTTTACAAGATCTCAATGACGGTAGATTTTGTTCCTTTGTTTCATTACGAGATTTCAATGACGGTTGGTTTTGTTCTTTGCAAGATCTCAATGGCGGTAAGTTTTATTCCTTTACAAAATTTAAATGACGGTCGGTTTTCTTTTTTAAAAGCAAAATTTATAATTTAAGGATATGTAAAACTGATTACAAGAGATAGTAAAGGCTTATCTTGTTAGAAAAGTTTTCTATTTTGAATAAATTCTGTTCTTTTTAACGTTTTATTCATCAATGAATCCTGAAAAAAGTATCACAAATTCCAAATAATATTAAGCAACACAACAGTTTCCAACATTGATAATAAATCAGCATATTAGAATGATTTCTGAAGGATCATGTGACACTGAAGACTGTAGTAAAGACTGATTAAAATTCAGTTTTGCATCACAGAAACAAATAATATTTTAATGTATTTTAAAATAGAAAACCATTATTTCAAATTTGATAATATTTCACAATATTTTTCTGTGTTTTTGATCAAATAAATGCAGGCTTGATGAGAATGAGACTTCTTTCAAAAACATTAAAAATAGTAATGAAAAAAATAGAGTGCTTCCATCTAAATTGTAAGAACTAAATAAAGTACTATATCATTTGTGATGTGAAACTAACTAATTACCTACCTACCTGCATGGTATGCGATGTAATGTATGGATTATTTTTGCCCCAGGGTTACACCCATTGTTTTCTGGGGTTTATTTTAACCCTTTATTCAGTACAGCTGATTGTGACTGTACTGGGGCGTTGGGCAGTATGTGATGTGCTCTATGCATGATTTTAAACCAGGATGACATCCTTTATACAATACAGTTTATTGCGACTGTACTGGGGTATTAGGACTCACGCAGGCCACAGGTTGATCAGACCCACTGGCCTCTCTAACACCTCTTCCCGCAGCTACCCAGTCTCCTAGAAGGTCTCCCATCCAGATATAGACCAGGCTTAACCCTCCATAGCTTCAGTGGGTGTGCAGGTGAAAACTTCAGGTTAACCGCTGCAGAGCTTTTCAACTATCTTTCCAACCATATACCTTTTACGTAGAAATATAAATCTACATCTACATGATAAAAAAAACAAAAAACACTCTGTGTAAGATTGGACCACTAGATGATGACTACCTATTCATCATCAAGTTGTCAACATCACCTGACCACATTTTCCCTTGCTATTTTTGCCACAGTTAACACAATTTCAGCAGCAAGAGAAAAACTAACACTAAAGGTATATGTTTACAAGACAACGATGTACTAAAAATGGATACGTTTTTTCTTTGTACAGATGACAACTTTACTAAAATTCGTACCGCAATGCATGCTGGGAGCCATGGATGAGTTTTAATTGGTGAACCCAGAATGCACTGCAGCATGAAGCTTTTTGTTGATTGTCACCATTGTTAAGATTTATATGCTGATTCTTAATGTCAGTGTGTTTCTGAATGATACAGCATTTCAAAACTTACTGTCCAGCATGGTTTTTGTTTTTTTTATTCCTCAAATGATCAGATTGCCTTGACTCTGTTGGAGCAAATGCTGCAGTCTCACAAGATCAGCAAAAAATTTAGAGGCACTAATAACACTAAAACCTAACAGTAAGTGATGAGGTTTCAGATATGATAAATGAAGCAAACCACTTTATAATGCATATACTTTCTTTATGCAGCAAGCATTTTTTTTTTAAACACAACAAGTGTGTTTTCTAAACACAGTGTTAAAGCAGCCATAAAAAAAGTTTTAACTAACGGAAACGCTATTCACCAGAATGGTGACTTAAAAAATATATTATTTTCAGTTGTTTAATCATCCTCTGCTGAGATCTTGAGAGATTTAATTTAATTGTTTGCAGTTGATGTTTCAGTGGCTGATATCAGATCAACTATTGCAATAGAAATGAATTTGAATGAAAAAGATCTCAACGAAATATGGCTGAAACATTTGAAATAAAATAATTATTTACAATTGACATTTTTTACAATTTAAATAAATATATTTTTATATATATAAATATATATTTTCCTTTTTAACTATGAAATAAGTCAAAATAGGTTAAATNAGGTTAAATGAACGAGCTGTGGTATTGAAAACTTAAAAAAGTAAATACAACTTAACTGAGTCAATGTAAAAAGATAACTCAAAAAGTTAAGTTAAAGAAACTTAATGATTTATTTTATTTTATTTTTTACAGTGTATGGCCTGCTTGTGGCTCAGCTCAGGCAAACAGGAGGGGTCCGCCCAAGTGGCATCATTCCATGCCACATGTGGCCTAGATCATAATACCACGCGTGGCAGATGTGGCCCGGATTTGGGCCGGCACAAAGTTGCTATCTGTTGGTATCTACATTTTAATATAAGACACATAACATAGCCAGTGTGTTTCCCTTGTATGTTCGGCAACATTTCACTATATGACTTTAAGTTTAAATACATTTTGACAACTTACTGAAAAATAAGAATGGCAATATAGGATTGTTTGCACAGCCCAAAAGAAAAAAAAACTTTTTGCTTTTAATTTTCCAGTTAGAATAGTTTTAACAAGATAAAAAAACAAACAAACAAATGTAATGATACTAAGACTTCATAAAACGTATCTTTAATATGATTTGGCATATTTTATGAGCACAGTAAGTTATATTCATTGATACAATTTATGAAAACAAGTCTCTTACAGTGCTGCTTTTATAGTTAATTTATAGTGTTTTAAAGATTTTTTGATATTTTTCGGAAAAACAAGTTTAAAATACATGTTTTTCCTTATTATTGAAGTCTGTATTGAATTTGATTTAGAATTTCTGTTTCCAACTAGTTGTCAGAGGAAAAGAAAAGATTTAAAGATTTTCCTCTAGCTGTACATCTGTAAAATGTCTCATGTTTTACATGCTGTTTGCACGTTTCAGAATATGTACAGTTCACATACTGCATAAATACATACAAATGCTAATGAGATTACCCTGCTAAAAGATGTTGCATCTTTTATCTTTCCAGAAAGAGATATGCTGCCCTAAATGACAGGTTTATTCATTGAACAGGCAGCGGGCCCCAGAGATCAGGTTTCCACCTGCACCATCACTAGCTGACAGCTCTATTTTTTAATCTTTCTGTGAGATCATAGTGTTCAGACGTTTAAAACAAACAGTTTAAATCAAACGCAAATGTATATTTCAAGATCACCTATTTCATCTCCCCACTCTGAATGTCGTCGTAAGCCTTCTCATCGTGTCAGCCGTCATTATCAGTTATTTGCATGATGTCGCGTAATTACTGGCCCAATCTGGAGAGATAAGCAACCCAGGCAGACAGAATCATATCAGATTCAAAAGATAGGGCGAAGAAATCATCCTGAAATAATTACGATGCTTTTGGCTGCTCTTGGAGAAGTAGAAATCACCTAGCCTACAAATAAACCATAACAAAGCAATGAGCATTAAACACAGGGAATCAATAAGCTTGCTCTAATTCTATAATTTATTAGAATGATATTATTGATTCTGTCAGCAATGTTCCTATACGTAGTTGATTCTAATTTGCGCTCTGCTTGCACTGCAAACACAAATGTGTATGTCTATTAATGTAGACTACTGATGTTTGTCTATGTTTGTCATTACTGTGAACTTTAGCCTCCATGCGGTGTTTATCGAACACGGCTGTCTAAAATACTTGATTCTGATTGATCAATTGTTCCATCCAATGGTCAGATGTTTTCTACCGGCACTAGGCCTACTTTCATGTCTCTCGTATCACACCGCAGACTCGCGTTCTAGTTTCATACTAATGTATCATTTATCGATTGTAGAGAAAATGTCCTCAGGGATCTGTAATGTAATGTAATATTTTATTGTTTTTACACTATCACACTTAATAAAGCAATTAGCCCCAAGAAGCCATGGTTTACCCCCTTAGCTGTTATAAATTCACTGTAAACCACGGCTTCACTGGGCTTATTGCTTTTATAAAACGATTACCACACAATACAAATATAAAAGCCAAAAAATATATATCAATGCAATGAAGTAAAATCATACAAAGTCTTCCTTCCGCTGGAAAAAATTGTCCCTGGCCGTGAACAGCAACAGAAGTTACATTTTATTATGCCATTAGATGGCGGCAAAGATTGTCTTTATGAGCGAGTCACTCACTCGCAAAGACTTTTATATTGAAACTTGTTGTGAACACGGAACAAGACGCAAATGACAAATGCTTTGCGTTCTCGGTGTCAGCAGGGCACGGGAAAACCCATTAAATGCTAAAAGGACAAGATTGCAGAGGACATTCAAACAGATTTTTTTATTATGAACATAGGACTGACCTGAAGGAAAATGCTAAATCTGAATGCAGGTAATTCACTCAGTCACTCGATGTCTCTCTCACAATACTCTTCTACACAATGCAGTAAGCTTCAGTGAACAAAATCAACAGAGAACAAACATATGTTTACATTGCTAAGAGTGGTTGCTAAGACAGATGCAGCAACATACACATTCAGTGGCGCAGCGATACTTATGTAATGCGGTCAGCTGTATGTTTTCGGGAATTTTACAACGGCTTCGAACGCGGCTCAACCAATCAGAATCAAGGGCCGGAACTATCCGTTGTATAATAATTTTTTTTACAATGCTATATGGAATTCTTTCTTTCTTACTCACTGTCATCCATGAGTCATGTCTAAAACCGGTGCTACTTTCATGTCTCTCGTATCAAATTGCGGACTCATGCTCTCATTTCATACTTTAGTATTATTAATATTATTGATGTAGTTGCACACACACACACACATAATTTAAACTCAAAACTATTTTTCATGTCCTGTTATTTATTTATTTGGTGAGTTGTACTAATAAGCCCATATCAGGATCCTGCACATCATGTTGGGGTTTGTTTTTTGATTTTTACATTATCCTTTACTGCCCCAGATAACAAGCAATGATTGAAATAATGTTAAATCAATGTTAATGTGTCAGTGTTAACCGCATTGAATCAATATCCCTTTTGCACCCGGAATTAATGTTGAAAAATGTTGAAATTTCAACAAAAATCCAATGGTAATGGCATTGAATCAATGTTACAATGTGATGTTGGTTCAACATCATGCTTGCACTCTCAGAAAATGAAACACAACTACAACTGACTTAAAGCCACACAGCCTGAAATCAACTGAAAATAAAAGAAGACAATATATCTCTTAAGATCTCAGCAGAAGTTCTTTTTGAGAATTAACAGAGGTTTAGATGTTGTTTATTGAAAATATTTGGTCACCATTTTGGTGATCGGTGTTTCCTTTTGTTGGGCAGTTTGACTCTTGGCTTTTTATGTGAGTTTGTGGTCTTTGTAACAGTGTGTATTCAAACACATAATTTTTTCCAAAAAAAACAAAAAAAACAAACAAAAACGAAAAAATGATAATCAGGTGAAATAGTTTTCATCATCATAAAGCAAAATCATTTACTAATCTTACTCCTAACCAAAAGTGTATATTTGTTTTTAACAGGTTACCTTCATCAACAATACTTTCTTGCTACAGATCAGACATTCTAAATCTTGACTTTTAAAGTGCAACAAATCTTTAGCCACACAAACATCAAGAATCAGCATATGAATCTCAACAATAGTGACATGCTTCATGCCACAATGCATGCTGGGAGTCATGGGTTGTATACTAAGGTGGCTCCCAGCATGCAATGTGGCATGAAGGATGTCACCGTTGTTGAGATTCATATACTGATTCTTGATGTCTGTGTGTGTGTCAAAAAATGTCCCACATTGCATTTTTTTTTTTAAATTCAGAATGTGATCTGTGGCAAGGAAGCAAGGAAACAACCACTTTTGGTCAGGAACAAGATTAGTGAACTATTCTGCTTTATGATAACTATATCACTCTATCATTCTTGTTTCTGGTTTTCTTTGCAACAAATTATGTGTTTTGGTAAGCACTGTTACAAAGGCCACAAACTGCCCAACTAAAGGAAACACTGATCACCAAAATGGTGACCAAACATTTTCAATAAAACATCAACATCTAAACCTCTGTTAATTCTCAATAAGAACTTCTGCTTGAGAGATTTATTGTCTTCTTTTATCTTCAGGCTGTGTGGCTTTAAGTCAGTTGTAGTTGTGTTTCATTTTCTGAGAGTTGCCACATTACATTGTAACATTGATTCAATGCCATTACCATTGATCTTATGTTGAAATTTCAATTCAATTCAATTCACATTTATTTGTATAGCGCTTTTCATGATACATATCATTTCAAAGCAGCTTTACAGAGAATGCATGTCAACATTACAATTTAAAGAATGCAGTTAGCAAATGTAATAATTTAGGCAATTAATTTACAATCACTGTTAGCAGGTTAACTGAAGGTAGAAGCAAATTTCAACATTTTTTCAACATTAATTGCGGTTACAAAAGTGATATTGATTCAATGCGGTTAACGTTGACACATTAACATTGATTTAACATTACTTCAATGGTTGCTTGCTATCTGGGGCCAAAAGAACCTCAAATAAAATAAAAAGTAAACTCTATTAATTTGCATTTTGGGCTGGTATACTATATGTAGCACTGGCCCTTTTGCATAAATTCAGTGGCTAAGTTCTTGGAAAATATTGTGCAGGGGTTGTGAATTGTGACGGCTCGGTAGATCTCCACCATATAGGTAGCAGCCAAAGTCCCTGAGGAGGTGCCAACCAGACCAATTCCCCTTGATCATAAATCTCACCCCAACTTCTGCCATGACTAGACAGCTTTTTTAAAAGCACCACAGAACATTTCTAATTTGGCTTACATTTTCTTAACAATTTTCTCCCTAAATTGTAAAAGATCCCCTCCATTAATGTCTATATTATTGAAAGCGCCCACTATAAATTCAGATGTGAGTAGACTCTGTGCTGCTGTGCCTCTGGAGACTGGGAGTAAATTGAAATTCAGGTCATAGTAGCTGCCTGGCCAGAGCAAAGAGATGGCATGTTGCTGGTTTGGAGGAGAAACCTGTGCAGCTGCTTATTACAGGCCAGCCTGGGTGATTGACAGAGCAAAGTTACGCTCTCATTTCCTCAGCCCTTTAAAGGATTGCAATCTTCCTCTCTTTTCTCTGCTGTCTGTCACCGTGTCACTCTGTGACCACTGCCACTGTTGGATGGATTCACCTCTCTCTCTCTCGGTTCTTCTTCCCGCCCATCCTCTCACCCAGCTCCATATAAACAGCTATCAAACTGTTCAGGCAGGCCTTTGAAATGAGAAAGTCTCTGAGGAACTATAAACACAAGCTCATATAAATGATATTGAATTTATATGAGCTATGTGACAAGAAACCCTATTTTCACAGGGGGCACAGGAGCATTAGACCGCTACATCTAAACGTAGACTTTAAATTCTGGAGACCCCTAATGTGGGTAGTGTGAGTACACCACATTGCCAAAAGTATGTGGACACCTAAACACTATGTTTGCAAGCGTGATATTGGTTTTGCAAATATAACCAGGAGTTTTTAAAGTGGGGTCTATAAAAAATATATCAAATGTATTTTTAGAGCTGTCAGTTAATGTGTGCTATTGTAATATACTTGTGATATTAATACAATATGTTAAATGTAATGATTTCACACACACACACACACACACACACACTTTTGTGACTTTTGCAGTTTGATACACGCTCCGAACCACTGATTTTGTTGAATAAAGTCGTCATTTTGTTTTTTTGGCGCACAAAAAGTATTCTCGTCGCTTCATAACATTAAGGTTGAACCACTGTAGTCACATGAACTGTTTTAAATATGTCTTTCGTACCTTTCTGGGCATCTGAAATTGTTAATTATCTTGCTTGCAATGGAGGCCTTACTGAGCCATCGGATTTTATAAAAAAAATCTTAATTTGTGTTCCAAAGATGAACGAAGGTCTTACGGGTGTGGAACAACATGAGGATGAGTAATTAATAAAATAATTTTCATTTTTGGATGAACTAACCCTTTAACTTAATCTGCTTGCAATCACATCATTCTCTTTAGGGCGCAGCTGATTGGTTCCTGCTGTATCAGTAGCCAATGAGCTCACATGCTTAAACTTCAAATGCTTGGTCAGCATATGCTGTAGCGGTAACAGCACACTTTCAGAAACTCTCCACCTTCCCCAGCTCCACCTATATAGATCACCTACTGGTAATTCATGTATGTTATTTTGTACAGCAGCAGCATGTCTTACTTGCCTCACAGCAGCGTGTCAAGTATATATTTGGCAGTAGTGAGTCCCGTACTTGTTCTGCAGCAACAGCAATAACAGCAGACCAAACATATCAACATTGTCATATCCATTACCATGCCAAACACTCAGCTGTCATGACAGAATAATAATTAAATTTCAGGCAAAAATTACCCAGCTGTTTTTTGTTGTTGATGTTGTTTTCTGCCAACAAAAAATAGGTCCAACAGAAGCCTAAGCAACCCTGCTTCCACTCTGCACTACTTACATACTCTGGTCTGGCATCCACATGCATTTGGTCATGTCGTGTGTATGGACTATGACAGCGAGACACTCCAAGCATGATCAAAGATGTATTCCCAGACTATATATAGACTGAGACCTGTCATTGTGTGCATTTAACAATATTCTGCTTATTCCTTGTGATTAAATGGTTCAGGGACCGCTTGTGTTGACTGCATAATGTATTGGACAGCCTCTGCTATAACACTGTGGAAATATTATTCAGCTCTTCTGTGAGGTTATACCAGACTTCCCCCCTCATAGATTTATGGCAACTTCACCACCCTGACATTTAGTTGCATATTTATGCTCTGCTGTGTCCTGTCATCAGTCACCGTACAGACCCAAGGGTTATCACACATATCTGCTTATATCAACTGATGGGCCTTTCACTGACACCGCTGTGTGTCTGGCAGGAAACATGTCTGATATTAGTCTTGTTCATGCAAGTGAGTATCTACTATTGTTTTAGACAATAATAGAGCGTCTTCATTTCAGATGTTGCCAACCTCCAGTGTTGATGATGAAGGTAAAGGTGATGCAACACAGGCCCAGACAGAATCTGCAGAGTTTTCTCACATTTTCTGTGCTGATTTTTAGGTAAAAACATGCAGAATTCTGGAGAATGAATGGAAGCTTTGATGAAATGTAAATTTTTTTTTTTTTTTTAAGTACTGTATTTTTATTGTTAACTGAAACTGCCCCAAATAAAATGAAATAAAATTAGAATCTGTGGTAACCTCCATGAGCTTTCTGAGAATTGAGATTCTTTGTGCCTGTAGGCATAACTATAATATATCTATATCCATTAATATCAAAACCATCTCTTTTCCATTCTGTCTCAGGATATGGAGGACTATGTAAACTTCCTGTCTCCTCCAGTCTGTCACTGGTGTGATATCCGCTTGTTAAGTGGTGACGTAAGGAACGCCGTTTCTGGGTCCAAGCCTCAGCTCATTTCACTTGAGAATGCCATCTCGATGGCTTTTTATGAGCACTATTTAGTCATATTAAACATTTAACATTTTAAAAAGTTAAACATTTTAAATACTTACAGTCTACACAACAGTCTCCGTGTTCACAGCGTCACAGACATTAATATTTTAACGATTTATAAAAGATGAATCACTGTCTGGCCATCTGGGATTTTGGTATGGAGATAAATGTTATGATTATAATTTTTGGTAGTATTACACCACATCGTGTGTGTATATTAGCACCGTTTGTTGTTTTCTTGTGGTATGAGATAGAGTGTTTGGACCCGGAAGCGCTGCCGCATGACTTTACCGCAAACATCTATTTATTGTCAAAATGTCCAAAAAGACCATACACAGTTTTATAGCAGATCTATTTGCACCCCAATGTATATATTTTACATGTTACCATTTATAGTCTTCTTTGTGAAAGTTTTAGGAAAGAATCTATGTTATTTAAAGGGGTGGTTCATTGCAATTTCACTTTTTTTACTTTAGTTAGTGTGTAGTTAGTTTACTTTACTTTAGTTAGTTTTACTGCTCCGGGTGTGTGTTCACGGTGTGTGTGTTCACTGCTGTGTGTGTGCACTTGGATGGGTTAAATGCAGAGCACAAATTCCGAGTATGGGTCACCATACTTGGCCACATGTCACTTCACTTCACTTCACTTCACTTCACTTCACTTCACTTCACTTACTTACATTCAACAAAAAGCATTCATTAATGGTAATGTTGCTGTTTGAGCATAAACAACATCTGCAAAGTTAGGACGCTCAAAGTTCAATGCCAAGGGAGGTATTTTCTTTTAAAGAATTCTCTGTTTAAGGACTACAACAAATGGCTGTTAGGGACTACAACAAGCTTCTTCCCGTGTTGGTGACAATTTACATAAACCCTGCCCCCGAGAACACGCAACAAAGGGGTGTGGCCATGTTACTGCAATACAGTACGTAACACAAATGCAATAGCATGTCATAAAATCAAGATGATAACATAATTATAACCGTAATTAAACTAAACTATACCTGTTCTATCTTCATGCAGCATATATTCTCTTCTAGGCATTTTACAACAGTTCTAGGCATCTTACAACAGTTCCCACACATGTGATTTATAGATTATCATGACAGAATATGCAATCAATAACTTTAAGATTGTTAACTCCACATCAGCTAAATAAATTCATCAACTAACCATTCAGAAACGTACGGAGCCCTGGACATGACATGCAGGAAAAAAATAGTAGGCTAAATCGTGCGCACGATTTACTAATTTGTTCCATCGATTTACTAAATTGAGCGTACGATTTACTATTTCGTTCCCTCGATTTATGAATCATGCGCTCGATTTAGTAAATCGAGGGAGCGAATTAGTCAATCGAGCGCACAATTTAATTTTATTTCTTGCATGTCATGTGCGGGGCTCCGTAGAAACGTCCTGTTGCATCCTACATGTTGTCACTTCTTTTTGAGTCTCTCCATCATTGTCTGACTCGAATTTGAACATAAAAAGGCTGAACAGTTCCTGACATTTTCAGTGAGTCTGAGGTAATCGGTGCTGCTAACGCAGCTTCTTGAAACTCCGCCCTCTTCGTAGGAGCAGCAGCTCATTTGCATTTAAAGGGACACACACAAAAACAGAGCATTTATTGCTCACCCTCAAAAAGTGACAAATTGAACATGCTATAAAAATGATCTGTGGGATATTTTAAAGCTAAAACTTCACATATACACCCTGGAGACATCAGAGACTTATTTTACATCTTGTAAAAGTGGCATTGTATGACCCCCTTAAATTGATGCATTAGTCATTCTGCACGTTACATAGTTACACCAGTAGGTCGCGAAAAGTAACCATCTCTATGAGTGAATTATGGACTCATTTCATTCAGTTGATTCCTCCAAACACTGATTCATTTGGGACCGAAATGAGTGACTGCCTTTTTTTTTATTTATTTTTTTTTTTTTATGAGCGAGTCATTGAATCATTCATTCAACCGATTTGTTCAAAACACTGATTTGTTCAAAACACTGATTAATTTTGTTGCTCAGACTGGACTGCTTCAGCTTTGTTGGAACTATTGTCGTTGGTGGGGCAAAAAAACAGACAAAGTAGCAAGAAATGTTGCAATTAATATGTTAAGTTCGAATAAAAGCAACATATCAATCGCAAATGTGCTACCCTCAGATCATCCCTGAGCAGTGAGGAAGACGGTACTCCCTAAACCAGGGGTTTTCAATCTTTTAGATGCCAAGGTCCTCCAAATATGAGTATCTAGTATTTTTATGTTTATATTTTAGTATTTATTTTAGCCAAATGTATTTATTTATTTATTAAGTTATTTACTTAAATCAAAATGTATTATTTTTGTATTATTTATGTATTATATTATTAATGTATTATTTTATCAAATTATTATTTTAATAAGATATATTTGATTATTTAATCAATTAGTTTACATTTTTATTATTTATTTATTATTACACTGCTTATCTCTAAACTTTTCCACGGACCCTCTAGCACTCCCTTGTGCCCCCTTGGGGTCCCCGGACCCCAGTTTAAAAACCCATTCCCTAAACCATTATCACTGTTTTGGTCATCAAAACTTTCACACATTATCTAGAGATAGTTTTGTTGGGTGCAACAGGATCCCTCTTTGTCCTCTATCACTCTGCCTCGTGGGAGACAGCCAGCTCTGATTTTATTCTCTTGCATTTTAATTAACCTTTACCAGTACACCGATGCTGCCGCTGCCTGCTCATTATTAGGGAGCATGTTCTGTGCGACTGCACTAACGAATAGCTCAGGGACCCCTGTTTCATCTCCATAACGCTGGGGAGAATGAAAATGCAATCTGAAATAGAAGAGCCTGAATTTTTAGCTTTATTATTTGTTTTCATTTTTGCCTATATTACCTTTCAAAGTGAGGCATATCTTTGTTCAAAGCCTTTATAGCAATCAATGAATATTTAACATCCCTTGGTAGCACCCTGTGAAGAATGCTTGATGGGCATGTTCTTTATGCAGACGCACCTGCGTGGGACAGCGGACTTTAGTTGGGACAGGGAGTCATTTTCAACTAATACAGTCCACCATGAAGGACAATGCTTGATGATAGAATTTTTATCAATTGTATTGAGTCCCCTAAAGTAATGTTTTTCTTCTCAGAGGTTGCTCTTTTATGGCTTATGAGGTTTTATGCACTTCTCATTTAGGTTTAATTTGAGTATCAACTTCATCTCAAATGTTTCTCCTTGAAGATCTGTGACAAACATTTCATTCTCTTTCCAAAAGGGGAAATGAAAGGAAATGTGTAAGAATATAGAGCTAGTATTTATGTTATGTAGATTAAGAAGATAGAGCTAGAAAATGAATGTGGATAGCATAGATCAGATCATTTGTTCATCAAGTGTTTGAGTTCAAATTGAGATCTCTGACTTGTGATTAGAGATGTCGGTGTCTTGAGCACAGTTTGAGATGTTGAGATCTCTTCTGAAACTCTCAGTGGTTGCTTTAGTTAGAAAATATAAGCAGGAGATTTGAGAAAAACTCTCTATTTGATGTAATCCATTTAATTTCATTGCTGTCAAGGAGAAACGGCTAAGAAATCTCTGCTGGGATTTTTCTGTCCTAGGTGTTATTGGAATTGCACTCATTACGGATGCATTAAATGACATTGATCCTGTTATGGATGTATATTACTGCATGTCCTCATATAAACAATAAACTGATTTTAAAGGAGAAGATAACATGGCTTCACTCTGAAAAACATAGCTCAGTTATAATTAACCACAAAGGATTTTACGAAGCTTTAGTGATTCAGTGAAGCTTGTAAATAAACATTACTGTTGATAGTTTGTTTGTACCCCAGAATGAGGAATTATTGCAGACCTGCCTCACTCACAGACTGTTTTCTTGGGTAATCGCTGGAGAAAAAACTGCACTTCTAATGCCCTGTGCTTATTTACTCTGACTTGTATTCAGGGACCCTGCTTGGATCTGTATGAGATGATCATAGTGTTTCTGTGAGCTGCTCCTAGATGTTTGAGGCCTAACTTGACCAGCGTTGTGTGTTGTCATCTACAGTACAGTTTCTTGTGTACTCCCGGGAGTATGCTTATTTAAATGGAGTGCACAACACCGCAGATAGGGAGTCGCTGTCTTGATCGGCAGTACTGTAGCTGATAAAACATCGAGTGGTCTTGATCATTTAGTGCAAAAGGGCGGGAAAATTTGGGTGTTTTTTTTTTATGTGTTAAACTTGTTTTGATGCAACTGGATGTGCGATGCTAAGAAAAAAAGTCAAACCTGACTATAATGGTGCGTTCAAGTCCTCCTGGGAAGTTCGTATTTACGAGGTGGGAAGTCGTGTTTACGACGGTAGGTGCGTTCAAGTCACTTTCGCCGGAGTATGATGGCGGTGTGCCTTCTCTAAATTAATTAAACAAAATAACAACACTTCTACATCTATAAAATATAGAGCAAAGAATGTGCATTGATTGTATGTTGCTTTTTATGTTTTTAATTAATTTATGAAGCCATTGTAAACTTTATTGTTACATATTACATTTTTATATTATGATGCTATCGTATTTTTTGCTGGGAATCAGCTTACTTCATTGTAAATAGAAAAGCCTGACAGTGTCACTGCCTAAGTATTGTGGTATTTCGCCATGTTTCTCACTGACACGCCCCCAACTCGTACAGATCGGGGCTTAAAGAAAATCCCGCTCGTATTTACGACATTGTGGTGGCGTTCATGTGCGTTCAGCTCGTAAATACGATCTTTCCGACATGACTTGAATGCACCATAAGTCTCAACAGGTCGAAATTTCACAGATAAGTTGCATCTAAAAAAGTTTACAAACATTATAAACACTACAGACATGTATTTTAGGTTTCAGGTATTCAGAACAGAATGGAAATGAAAAAAGTATAAAACAAACTATAGATAAACTTGGACCTGCATATGTCTTTCATTTGGCACAAATCCAAATTTGTGCGCTTGATGTTAATTGCATTATATAAGTTGCTTTGGAATGTACGTTTCGGCATGTTTTGGAAGATTTAAAAAAATGCAACTTAGATTCCGGAAAATGTGGTATTTTTCAGCAGTGTAATATGTAATAAAATATTATAGAATATAATTATATATAATTATATAACAGAATTAGCTTTATTGCCTTTAATGCTAGTTTGTGAAATAGTAAATACATTTAAAAATATATTTTTTCATCTATTGTCTTAAAGGTGCAATATGTAGAATTTTATAACCATTATAACGCATTTTAAGCAATATAAATCGTAATGTGATTTTTGCAGGAATTATAATCAGGCACTAAAAATACTGTACATTAAAAGTTTTTTGAACCAATGGGATCACTTGGGGTCCTAAAGGAAACCAGATTCCTGGGGGGAACTCAATTTCTCACCACACCGGTTGAAAAGAAACGGGATAGGACTCGGGAAGAAATCATGATCATGGATGCGATTATTAACGTTACTGTAGTATGAAGCAGAGCAGGACCGAGTGTTGTGGGAGCTGAACGAGGCCGCTGGAGCGATTGTTAACGAGAGACGAATGCAACACACGCCGTGAGCTGAACTTTTATTATGCCACAGTTGCCAGCGCTGCTTCCGCTTTTCCAGTCATGAGTATGAGGTAACGCAGCTCTGTTTATCATATTAGATACATTTGAGTGTGTTGAAAATGATGTAATAACGTTACTCTGTGCGTTCACTCGGCGGCTGCTGTGAGACACTGTTGCACACTGCAGTAAGATAGATCGCTTTTAGAATATCATATTAAATGCTGGATGGCATGTGTCTATAAATGGCATGCAATTAATTTTAAAACATATTGTATGATGGAGAAAATTCTGTATTACTGTTACTAAAAATAAAGCTGCATCTGATTATGCTATGTTAGCTACTTCACAAAATAGTGTTTTTCTCTGAGGCATGGTAAAGCAAGGTACTCGCAAAAAATCAAGAAAATTAGATTTAAACAATAAGACTAAAAGTGTTGAGCTATATAACAACAATTAGTTTTCTGTCTATAAATATATCAAAACAGTTGTTCCCTTGTCTATTAAAACATGTAAATATTAAAATGTCTTTGGTGTTTCCATGGTTTCTACAAAATGAAACCGGAAACCGAGGATAACGCGGGTGTGACGCAATTGACAGGCGACTCCTCACACGTCCCGGAGCCTGGGTTAAAATTGCAATTTTCTCTCGATTTACAAATAGTTGGAAACATTTGGGATGTTGTAAGTACTCAAGTGAACAAAATATATAACACTGGCCTAGTGGTTTTTGGATATTTTACTGCAAAATTCTTACATATTGCACCTTTAACATACAAATCTAACTGAAGTGCACATAAAGGCCTAGACATGTCTTGTAAAGAAAAAAGTTCCCCTTTAAGAGAAAATAGAACTATGAAACCAAAATGGCTGCATTATTATCAAATAAATGAACAAAACATTGCCTTTTCTCTTGACAGAATGTTATGGATGAAAAGGTAAGCCTGTTGTTTGTAGAATGATAGATTTCAGACATTAATATGCTTTCATTGTCACAACATTAATAATGTTTCCAAAAATACCATTTTCCACAATTGACCATCTACAATGCAAGTGTGCTATTCAACTGCATTTAATTACTAGGTACTTGGATCTGTCCAGATGTTTGTGATTGTAACCCCATATATTACCTCATATATGCTTTCAAATGGAAGTTGTAGAAAAATATTCTCTCTCCAAATTAATCTCTTCCACTCTGACAGTGAAATATGAATAAGCTCTTCTCTTACAATGCCAGGAAACGTGTAAACTCCATCCGTCTTTTTCTTTGGCCAGCCCAATGTTCACTTCTTAAAAAGGCATTGCTCACTGGTTTCTTCATGGTTGCTTCTACGAGTCCCATTAGCTTTTGTTGAAGGACAAATGTGGCAAATTTTGTTTTACTGTTTAGGTTCTTACAAATATGAATGAGTCTCTGTGCTCCCATTGGCTGCTTCTGGCACTGCAGAGACGTCTGCAGGAAGTAAATAATGAGGAGACAGATCCATTAACCATGAGTCTAAACTTCATCACAGAGTTAATATATGGGCACACAGCTGACATCAGTCATGTGCAGGCTTAAGATGCAATAAACTTAATTTGTATGTTGAACATAAACATTTTGATTCCAGCTTCAATATTTCACATAACTTAGATATAAGTTACATACTC
>RJVU01020258.1:2786357-2798527 GCA_003731715.1 Anabarilius grahami
AATCATATATATATATATATATATATATAATGTATATATACAGTGGTGGTCAGAATTATTGGCACCCTTGGTAAATATGATCAAAGATGACTATAAAAATAAATCTGCATTGTTTTGATCTTTAATTCATAAAATTAGCAAAAATCTAAACTTTCATTGAAGGAAAAGAATTGAAAGTGGGGGAAAATCACATTATGAAATAAACGTTTTTCTCCAAAACACGTTGGCCACAATTATTGGCACCCCTAGAATTTTTATGAGTAAAATATCTCTGAAGTATATTACCATTCATATTTAAATTTTTTTTAGCACACCAGGGTGATCATGAACATGAAATTGTCCAGCCATGACTTCCTGTTCCACAGGAGTATAAACACGAGGAAACACAAAGGCCAAATTCCTGTAATCATTCCTCACAATGAGTAAAACCAAAGAATATAGTTCTGATGTGCAGCAAAAGATTGTTGAGCTTCACAAAAAATAGAAAATGGCTGTAAGAAAATAGCTAAAGCATTGAAAATCCCCAATTCCACCATCAGGGCAATAATTAAGAAGTTCCGATCAACTAAAGATGTCACAAATCTGCCTGGAAGAGGACGTGTGTCTAAATCATCCTAATGCGCGATGAGGAGGAGAGTTTTAGTGGACAAAGACTCTCCAAGGATCACAGTTGGAGAATTGCAGAGATTAGTTGAGTCTTGAGTCTCAGAAAGCCTAAAAAAATGATCAAACAGCACCTACATCCCCACAAGTTGTTCAGGAGGATTTCAAGAAAAATCCTCTGCTCTCATCCAGAAACAATCTCCAGCATATTCAGTTGTTAGACACGACTGAAACCGGCTTCTATGGTCAGATGAAACTAAAAAGCTTTCCTGCTTTTTCACAGGCTTTCCTGTAGCTCAGTGGTTAGAGCATGGCACTAACAATGCCAAGGTCATGGGTTAGATCCCAGGGATTGCACATACTCAGATACAAATGTATAATGCAATGTAAGTCGCTTTGGATAAAAGCGTCTACCAAATGCGTAAATGTAAATGTAAAAAAAGAACTTTTTGGCAGCAAACCCACCAGATGGATTTGGTGCACACAGGGATAAAAAGTACCCCATGCCCACGGTTAAACATACTGCTGGATCTTTAATGCTGTGGGCCTATTTTTCTGCTGGAGGTCCTGGATTCTAGCAAATACCAACAGATAAAAAAATCTAAACCTGACCGCTTCTGCTAGAAATCCAATAATGGGCCGTGGTTGGATCTTCCATCAGGACAATGATCCAAAACAAACATCAAAACGAACACAAAAATGTGTCACTGAGTACAAAATGATGCTTCTGCCATGGCCGTCCCACTCCCCTGACCTGAACCCAAAAGAAAATGAGTGGAGTGAACTGAAGAGATGAAGCACCAACATGGAGCTGGGAATCTGAAGGATCTGGAGAGATTCTGTATGGATGAATGGTCTCTGATCTCTTGTCAGGTGTTCTCCAAACTCATCAGGGATTACAGGTGAAGACTCAGAGCTGTTATCTTGGCAAAAGGAGGTTGCAAAAAGTATTTAACAAAAGGGTGTCAATAATTGTGGCCAACGTGTTTTGGAGAAAAACATTTATTTCATAATGTGATTTCCCCCCCACTTTCAATTCTTTTCCTTAAATGAAAGGTTAGATTTTTGCAAATTTTATGAATTAAAGATCAAAAGGATAAACAATGCATAATTATTTTTTTTTATAGTCATCTTTGATCATATTTACCAAGGGTGCCAATAATTCTGACCACCACTGTATATATATAAATATATATATCCTTTTGCAAAGGAACTCTTCATATAAGTGAAGTGAAGTGACATGTGGCCAAGTATGGTGACCCATACTCGGAATTTGTGCTCTGCATTTAACCCATCCAAGTGCACACACACAGCAGTGAACACACACACCATGAACGCACACCCGGAGCAGAGGGCAGCTATTGCTGCGGCGCCCGGGGAGCAGTTGGGGGTATGGTGCCTTGCTCAAGGGTCTCACCTCAGTCGTGGTATTGAGGGTGGAGAGAGCGCTGGACATTCACTCCCCTCACCGACAATCCCTGCCAGACCTGAGACTCGAACCCATGACCTTTGGGTTACAAGTCCGACTCTCTATCCATTAGGCCACGACTGCCCATGTTAAACTTTTTTAACATGGGCAGTCGTTAAAAGTAGTTTTTGTTAAACTTTTTTAATTAGCCCCTTTTTAGGATTAATCGTGACATCTAGCACACCTGATTGCTCTTCTTAGGAAAGATGAGTAACTTTAAAGGGCAACTTAAACTCTTCCTCTCTTGTTTCTTCTGCATAACTTTGGCTGTTCAGCAACTGCTGAATCAGCATTATCTGCTCTCATCTCTTTCAGATGTGATCTGTGTACCTCATAAATGCCCTGAGTTATGAATTTATATGAGCTTCGAAACCATTTATTTTAATTTTTTTACAAATACCAGTTAGCAAAGACTTTTAGAAAAGACTGAACCAAATATGTGTGGATCATTAAGATCAGTGAATTATCAATGCAAGCCCTCATGTACAGCATGGAGACATTGTGAGAGACCGACACAATACTGTGCTGCGTTAATGTTCAGTTATATCAGTAAATCATCTTGTCAGTCACTCTTTACATCTTGATTAATAGAAATAATTCAGCCAAGAATTAACATATTGTCATCATTTACTCCACTTCATCTTCTTGATCAATCACATGATGTGGGAACCAATAATGTTTGGTATTAGTGACATTGAGCTCAGCCTTCAAATAGCATCTTTGAATTTCTCTCTGTTCCTCAAACAGCACATACTGTATGGCACATGAATCATATAGACTATATTTCTATGGTGTATTCTGTCCTTTTAGGAGTATAAATCACCATCCACTTTGTGGTATGGGAAAGTGCAGCTTGGACAAAATTTTCATTTTTGGGTAAACTATGCCTTTACTTTTAGTGTAGACAAAGTTTATGGCTACATACTTTGTTAGTTATAGCTTGCATATTAAAACAAAAAGCTGATGTAGATTGCAAATTTAATGAGACAGAAACTTATTTATAATTCATGTATATAATTATTGATTTCCCATAGATGACTCATGATTTTACACTTGTTCGATTTGTGTGTGTGTGTGTGTGTGTATCTGCTTTTTGCCTACAGCAGCCACTGCGGCAACAAGGACACACAGGGGCACATCATAACCATCGCCTTTCAAGAAAGGATTCTTTCATCTCCATCACAAAAAAAAAAAAGAACCATCAAAGAGCTTGTGCTATTGTCTTTGCATTCTTTTCACCAGCTAGTCAGTGCTGTGCTTACAAAGTAGAGAGGGGATTACAAGGTGATGAAACCGCAGAGACTCTAACAGCGATCCACGTCAAAAGCACTGTTTTATGATTCTAAATGAGATGCACACAAGCTCTGCATATAATAAGATTCTCAAAGTCCCAAAAGTCGTGAAGACATGAGGTGCCAGCAGCAGAAGGTAAAACAATATATTTATATATTTATAAAAAAACATTCTCTTTGGACTATAGGAATAACATTGCCAACAGCCCTGCTTCTATTGTTTTTTTAGAAGTTGGCCTCTGTTGATTTAGACTCACAACAATATCAAACCAAATGTTTTGCAAAATGTTTATGTGCTTGCGTCCATCAGTTGTCCTGACTGAGTAGTGAAGCTGAATCTCAACATCATAGAGCCACTGTTGAGCAGAACTCAAATGTGCAGAGGATGCAAGAAAACCAAAGAATTTACAGTTCCTGGAAGTTTTTTGTAAAAAAAATAAATAATAAAAAATAGTGTGCAACTTCACTGCTTAGGACAAACCAGCAGGGACAAAACTATCCTGCATAACTCTCATGAATGACTACAGATATTATTATATTATTATTATTATTATTATTGAACAATTCAATAAAGTATTATAACATTTTTAAATCTATTTATGATGTGGGAGTAGGTGAGAGTAGACACCTCTCACGGTTCAAACAATTAGGGCTGTGCAACAAACTCAAGCTCCTCTTCTCTTATATTGAAATCCTCTGACATTTCTATTTAAAAATTCTCGTTTTAGACTTCTAATTCGTGACTGGAGTTTTGTTTTGCTCTATCCTCTGCGCTGCTGTGTTCGTCAATACGTCATGTGTCACGTCAGAGGATACGCTTCCACTGTAAGTCGACTTGTGTACGGATGTTTGCCGGAAGCTGGTTATTATAGTTTATACATTTGTAAATATGGATATTTTTCTTACAGGCCTTTTTTAACTCCCTGAAGCAGTGTGGATTATTTTTATGATGGATGGATGCACTTTTTTTGGCTTCAAATTCATTCACTACTAGAGCCATTCACTACCATTATAAAGCTTGGAAGAGCCAGGATATTTTTTTAAATAACTCTGACTGTGTTCGTCTGAGAGAAGATAGTCATATACACCTAGGATGGCTTGAGAGTGAGTAAATCATGGGAATATTTTTGGGTGAACTATCCCTTTAATGCAGAGGTCTACAACCCTGCTCCTGGGGACCCACTGTCCTGGAAAGTTTATTTCCAACCTGCTTCAGCACACCTGCATGTGTAGTTTCAAGCCATCCTGAAGAGCTTGATTAGCTGCGTCAGGTGTGTTTGATTAGGGTTGGAACTAAACTCTCCAGGATAGTGGGTCCCCAGGAGCAGGGTTGAAGACCTCTGCTTTAATGTAGTTTGTTTTGGTGGAATAGATCTGCTACTCTGCTGCTGCTGAATTGCTGCTGCTGTTGATTATTGCTGTTTTTGATTAACTTGCTACTGCCAATACATACGTCGATATGCTGCTGTGAGTACAGTATGCAAGACATACTGCTGCTGCACAAATAGCATACATCAATTACCCATAGCAGATATACAGGTGGAGCTGGGGAAGGTGGAGGGCTTTAGACAAACTCTGAAAGTGCGGTGCAAACTGCTATAGTGAATGATAACCAGCCATTTAAATGTTGAGCAAACTCATTGGCTGAAGATGCAACATGAACCAATCAGCTTGTGCCACGTACCTGTAAATATCATCAGCTTGGGTTAAGGACCCACCAGCCTGCTCCATCTAGAGTTTCATAACAGAACTAGGCATTCTGTTTGAATATATTTTAAAATATCATGTATTCCTGTGATGGCAAAGCTTAATTTTAGGCAGCCATTTCTCCAGTCTTAGTTGTCATATAATCCTTCAGAAATCATTACATTATATTCATAATACATCAAGCCTAAATATGCAATTATAGATGATCTGAAAGTTTATAATATGATGAAAAGGCTACTTTTAAAGGTTAAGTAAAATGCATTGAATTAAAAGGATGAGCAATTGAATGCTTTTGTTGACTTTTCCCAGGAGAAACTGAGGAAATGTGTAGAAAAAGAATCTCAGCCCAAGATGCCTCAGCTTACTGGTAAAGCCTTTGTACTTTTAATTCATCTTGTTATGTAAATGAGAACAGCATGCATGTGTTTCCAACACTCAACATATGTTTATCTATTCAAATAGCTCCGACTTTGACATCTGTCGGAAGGGTTGCACAGAGTGGATGCTTCCCACACAGATGCTTGCTGCTAAATTCTTATTCTGCTTCAGAGGGTTAGACATACAGAAACAGATTTTTTACATTTCATATAATATGGTGGAACTTATGGGTAGATTTCAAAAGAGTGTTATTTAGTTAGATTGTAAAGTTGAGGCTGATATTTTCTGAAACATCTGTTTGAACTGCCTTTCTTGCATGTTAACAATAAAAAAGTTTAATAGTCAGAAAGAAAATTATGCTCCGCTATATAGGTGAGGCCTGCCGGAAGATCCATTTTAAGATTGTAGCTGAGATGATATTTTAAGATTGTATTTTGAAACGGTTTTTTAGCTGCTAATTAGCTGTTCATTAGTTTATTCTTCCAGCATGCAGTGGAGTTGACTCTGTGCATTTAGCTTTTGTGTAATGACTTCCTATGTCATATAAGCTGCCATTTTCAGGACTTTGACAGGTATACATGAACTTAAACAAACTGACTGACAGTGCCTCATTCAGATTTGATAAGCTGTCATTCCAAAAGGTCTAAACTCCTCAATATTTTCACACAGTTTAAAGGGAAATACCTAGCTGGTGAGTTTCTGGTGCTATTTTTATTTTATTTTTTTTATACTAGGCATTGTAGTCGAGTACAAATCGAATTAAAGATCCAGTGCATTATGGGTATTGATCCAGACTCCTGCAATAGGAGCTTTCATTAGTTAGGATAAGGTTTGGATTTGGCATAGCCAAATAGGCCAAATATTTGACTTGACTAATGAAGCATTTTGTAATAAGATTTTAATGTCTGTATGTTAGGGCTGCATGATTAAAGCACACAAACAATAGTTCCTAATTATTTCCTTTTGATATTTTAAAGGGGACCTATAATGCCCTTTTGTAATATAAGTCTCTGGTGTCCCCAGAATGTGTCTATGAAGTTTCAACTCAAAACACCCCACAGATCATTTATTATAGCTTGTTGGGTGTGAGCAAAAACAAATGAGCTACTGCTCAGGCCTGCTTTCCAGAAGAGGTAGAGCTTTAACAGCTCGCACTTTGGTTGCTCAACAACAACAAAGCTGGAGAATCTCACACAGCCAAAATGACGATTGTCAGTAATGGTGTTCAGCCTTACATTATTCAAACCCCAGTCAGACACTGATGGAGAGACTTAGGTAGGGCTGCACGATTAATCGTAAACGATATCTGCTTCTCGCAAATCCAAAAGAAAAAAACATGTTATCTTGCATTGGTAACAAGCCTCCACTAGCAGTCATGGATATACTGTCTTCCCAGTGTTTTACTTAATCTGTGCAATCTGACAACTCTGTGCATGCGCTCCCTCTAAATGCGGAAGAAGCGCTGATGATCTGAAAACAAACGTGTGCTGGAGGTTAACGATCTCCACAGCGAAATTCTGCTTCAATGAAAGTGTCATACAGCCAGTCTTTGTCTCTTCACAAGCCACTTGTACTATTTGTGTAACTAAATCTGCCATGATCAAACCTTCAGCGATGAATTTCAACAAATGCAACACGGATCTCCACCTTACTGTTTGCAGAATGCACTTTTGCAACCTATGTGACAATTCAATCGGGAAAATGAACATAATTTGGAATTATTGGAAATAAAATTAGGAGTTTCGCCGTTTTATCTTTTGAAGTTCCTAAAGGTTTTACCAGTTTTCATAATGTGAATCAGTTGAAAATGATATAGCCACTGGGAAAACGCTTAACATGAACAAGCTTAACGTGGCTTAATTTACTAAGACAGTGTTATTAACAAACCAAACTTAGTATACACTTTACTAATAAAGCATACTATACAGAAAAAATGGTGTGTGCAGAATTTGACCTTTTAATATCACTTATAGGCTACATTAAGTGACGTTAAGCTTTTACTTTAGAATAGTTTTCTATGGGAGGAAAACACTTAACATGTAATTAAACGAATTGCGTTCATATTCTGGGCTCATTTGCTTTGCTGTACAGTATGGTTCATTTGCAAACGAATTGTGTTGCTTTAAAAATCTAATGTTATCATAGTTGGTTAAATGAAGTCGGTGTGCCACCTACAGGCCTTTGGGTGAAGTGTAGGTTGGTAAAGAACGTGCAAAATGGCCATAACTACATTACCCTTTTTGATAGAATAATCGTGATTAATAATCGTGATTATAATTTTGAGCAAAAATAATCGTGATTGTCAGTTTAACCATTATCGTGCAGCCCTAGACTCAGGAAGAAGTTTTAGAATGCATCTGGACATTTCTGTACGGTTAGTGGATACATTTCTGTAGTTGCTGTGGAGTTGATTGAACTCATTGGCTAGCATGTGCCGTCATGTTAATCTTTAGTGCAAATCCAGCATTGAATTGACCCTCGTTTGTGAAGCAGTCCAGCGTAAAATGATGGCATGGTAACTACACTCTACTACAACAACTCTTCCTCTTCTCTGAAGCAGCCCAACATGGCCTCACCCCCTTTGTTGAGTGTTCCCGGGGGCAGGGTTTATGTAAACTTTAGGGTTAGCGATGTCACTAACCCAGGAAGAATCTCGTTGTAGTCCCTAACAGCCGTTTGTTGTAGTCCTTAAACAGAGAATTCTTTAAAAGAAATTATCTCCCTTTGCATTGAACTTTGAGCATCATAACTTTACAGATGTTGTTTATGCTCTAACAGCAACGTTACACACTAACTAATTTTATAAAAATGAAATCATAATCAACCACCCCTTTAATAATTTGTATTATTACTTGTGGGCCAACTGCATGCCATAGCCTCTACTTGATGTAGACATTTTTTTTTAGATATATTTAATATAACATTTTATTATCACACTTATTATTACAGCTTTTGTCATACTGTTATTTAAAAAAAAGAAAGAAAAAAAAAAGAAGTAAAGACAGTGGCTAAACAGGCAACTTAAAGGGATAGTTCACCCGAAAATGAATGAATGAAAAATTTGCTGTTAATTTACTCACCCTCAGGCCATCCAAGATGTAGGTGTCTTTTTCTTCAGTAGAACAGTAAAAGAAGATTTGTAGCTGAAACCGTGTTCCTTGGTGATTTATAAAATGCAAATCAATGGCTACCATCACTTTAAGAGTCAAAAAAATATATACAAGCAAAACAAAATTAATACCTGTGGCTGTTGACGATAGGCCTACATTGAGGTCTTATGAAGTGAAACGATCGGTCTGTGCAAGAAACTGAACATTATTTACAACATTATTACCTGTAATCCACAGCCCTGGCAGACAGTACTGAGTGCATTCATAGTAGTCTGGAGCACAGGGTTGCCAGGTTTGTTTAACAAATCCGGCCCAATTGCCATTCAGAACCCACTTAATCATGGCCAAAACTAGTCCCAATCCACTTCAATCCGCAGACTAAAAAAACAACCTGCGGCAACAGTGTAAAAGTTTTAAAATGCTGCAAAAACGTGAAAAAAATGCTGACTTGGCAACACTGCTGAAGCGTGAGCTTCCTGTTGCAGTATGATGTAAGTACAGGAGCAACACTGTGTTTGTTTACAACAGAGAGGGAGGACGCACGTGTTGTATTGTTCATCCAAATGGTACCTACTTGTGCTTATCCTGAATGTCACAACCTATATAAATAGCGTAGCATAGACAACTGTATAAATTTCTTTGTTCTGGTTACAAACATTCTTCAAAATATCTTCTTTTGTGTACAGTAGAACAAAGGAATTTATACAAGTTTGGAACAACTTGAGGGGGAGTAAATGATGATGGGTGATGATGGGTTCATTTTTGGATGAACTGCCCCTTTAATTTTGTTATGCCTGTATGTATTTTTTGACTCCCAAATGACAGTAGCCATTGACATATATCATATGAATCACTAAAGACCACGGTTTCAGTTAAAAATCTTCTTTACTGTCCTACTGAAGAAAAAAAAGACACCTACATCTTAGATGGCCTGTCGGTGAGTAAATTAACAGAAAATTTTAATTTTGGGGTGAACTATCCCTTTAACATCGGTTCTCCAAGCAGCATCAAAAACAAAACTTTTTTTTTTTCAAATTAATTTTGAATAAAGTAGACAGCGATTGAGCATTGCGACAAACCTACGGTGGAATGCTCTGATTATAATCAACGAAGCTGTCGAAGCTGAACTAAACTTCTATACATGAAAACTCCCATTATAATCAATGAAGTTGTCTACGCTGCTGAATAAATCTCCTGTTTACACCATGTAATGTATAGTGAAAGCAAAGGAACATCCCTGTTGATTATAATGGGAACCCTGATCATGTGAGGGCTTGTTTTGTCATGTCATGTTGTTTAAAATTAGGTAATCAAAAACTGAAATAATACACCTTTAATTGTGTGTGTGTGTGTGGGGGGGGGGGGTGTTTTTTTGCCTCGTTTTTTTCAGCAGCTAAAAACAACTATAAATAGAAGAACAATGTTGAAATTTGAAAATAGCAAACCCATTTACTCAGTGGTTTTTGTTTACCCTTGCAAATCTCGTTCCCAGTCTGAGTCTTATGTTAAAAATGAAGGCTGTGTCACCATGGCGCACTCTCTTGTAATTTGTGTTTGTTTACACTGACTCAGCTGAAGTTTGTTCACACACTGATCTATCTCTCTCCCTCCAGAGAATATTCTGCCAAGCTTGCAGTGCCCACTGTTTGTGTACCAATCTGTGGTAGCATAATTCCCCACATTGTTACTCTGCATCTTGTCAGGGAAGCTGAGAGATTCATGTGAATTCATGAATTAATAAATAGAGGCAAAGCTTAACTACATCAACATGAGGATATTACACACAGAATATAAGATGTCAGTGATGAGGAGAATGGGCTAAATTGTGCTGTGATAGATGTTCTGTTATGGCTTGACTGCTGTGATCCAATATTAATGTTTTATCTACATGGCTTACACATTGGCCATATACATTGTTGTTGTTTGATTTAAAGGGAAAAAAAAGAAAAAAGATTCCGCCTTTCACTGAGGTCTGGGGTTGTAAAGCTTCACAAGAGATGCAAAAACACCATAAAAGTATAATGAAAGTGGTCCATACATACTGTATGAATCACATATAACAGTGAATCAGTTAAGTGTAAACATCTCTCTCCCATAGCACAGGAAAGTCATTCATTTTAGTGAATCGGTTCACTCAATTTTTTTTTTTTTTTTTTGTAAATTAGCATATTAAACAAAGATCACAGAATCGAGTTGCTACATGGCAAGGTTACTAAAACTAAAAATGAAAGACAATTTTTTTTTTTCAAATAAAATACTTAATATAACTGAAATAAAATAAAATATACAAAAATAACAAAATTAGTTGCCAAGGCAGCATTTTAATTTAGTTTAACTTGAAGAACTAAAAAACTAAAACTGAAATAAAAATTAATAAATACTATGTAGACATAAAAAAAATTAAAAAAACTTTATTCAGTCAAAACAACCTGATCTCAAGTCAAGTCAAGTCAAGTCAAGTCACCTCTATTTATATAGCGCTTTTTACAATGCAGATTGTGTCAAAGCAGCTTTACATTGATAACTGGTACATAATTTTGGCTGCACAGCAGCTCTTAAAAAATAGTGTCAATGCAGGCAGATCAGAAGCACTGTTGATTAAATGTCAAGAATACTGTTGAATATCAAATGTCAAGTCAAATGTCAAGTGTCCCCAACTAAGCAAGCCAAAGGCGACAGCGGCAAGGAACCCAAACTCCATCAGGTGACATCAGGAGGCAAACAAGTGGCAAACAAGTGGCAAATAGGTGTTAAAATGGAGAAACCAGGCTTAGTCGGGGGACAGTTCTCCTCTGGCGAACAGTGCTTTGTTACGAATCAGGTTGCTATCATAAGTTTGATAGGATCGCAACAATCAAAGTGTTTATTTCAGTTCCATCCAGTTGAGGATCGTATTCATCACGCCGGTATGGACGGTTTGTTGAGGAACTGTGCTACTGGCTGTCGTGTTGATGATGTCTTCACAATGGATAATCTAGTCGACTTGATCTCTGCTGATACTTCAGGGCTGCATTGTGGTCGTATCATGGCTCCGGTCCTTGGTCTCAGCTGGATACGGCCCGGATCCGGATGACTACGGTAAACCTCGGGATAAACAGAAAGACTAATATTAGCGTAGATGCCATTCTTCTTCTGATGTAACGAGTACATCTGGTGTTATAGAAAGTGTTCCCGGTTCCGGCTGACCTATTTTATGCAGCCTAATAATCCTTTAACGGATTTGAAAATATAAATTGATAATGTGTTATGTGTATGCCAGGTTAAAGAGATGCGTTTTTAGTCTAGATTTAAACTGACAGAGTGTGTCTGCATCCCGAACAATGCTACACTCTAAAAAATGCTGGGTTAAAAACAACCCAAGTTGGGTTGAAAATGGACAAACCCAGCAATTGGGTTGTTTTAACCCAGTGGTTGGGTTAAATGTTTGCCCAACGTGCTGGGTAGTTTTATTTAACTCAACTGTTGTATAAAAATTACTGTATTGCTTGCTTAAAATGAACCCAAAATATGCTGGAAATTAACATTTATTAATATGTTTAATAAATGAGCATTTATTAATAAGATAATGAATAATAAACAATAAACATTTATTAAATTGCTTATTAATAAATG
>RJVU01020258.1:2824308-2846143 GCA_003731715.1 Anabarilius grahami
GAATTCATTTTGGGAGCGACGGCTGAATGTATTTTTAGTAAAATGCCTGTATATAAGATAAATATTGGCAAAGTTTAGACTCTGTCATATATGTGAATCAACTTACTTTGTTGTGTATTTTCAATTTGAAAAATAACTTTTATATTGATGGATTAATTGCATTTTGAAAAAAAAAGTGTCATGGATTTATTGCATTTTGGGGAAAAAATAATAAGTTTTTATAATAAACTTTTTAAAATCAAAATGATTTGAATTTTTAATGTTTTTATAACCAAAAGATACTATGTGAAAGTTTGAAACAGAAAATAGTGGTTTTCATCTTGCCACTTTCTTGGTAAAGAAAACACCTTTTTACTCAAATTAATCAAAATGGAGTTATTGCGTTTTGGAACCAAACTCTTCATTTCTTCCTATAGATATGGATTTTGACTTAGTTTGTGCCAAATTTGGTGGTATTACCAAGGTATGGTTGCTAGGTGAATTTGTTTTGGAACCTTCAGAAAAATTTAACTCGATTTTTCTCAAAATTGACTTTGCTCGTCTGATTCATTTTGCCAGAAATGATGTTTTATTACCAAAGTTCAGAAGGAGCACGTTCAAATGATCTACCCAATCAGTACGATTGGAGGCCTATCTACTGTATATATATCCAACTCACCATGTTCCTCAACTGTCTATCTAATTATTTGTAAGTGTGAACTCATGAATCGCATTTAAATGCAGGAGTGAATCCCCTACATTATTGTTTTCTGTGTGTAAGGAAAACAACTTACTCACGAAATTGTGATAATTGACACCTTCGTAACCGCATTGCAATGTTCTAGCATCTCACGTGTTTGGTATCTGATTTTTTTTTTCGACTAAAGTAATATTACAGCAACCAATGACTCGTTATGTTCTGCAGTTTTAACAACACCACCATCAACAGCTGCGTCATGTTCTGATTATGTTTGGAAGGCTACTTTGCAAAGCACTCTCTTGTATATATAAGTGTTATTAGTGTTTTTGAGCTTGTTGTTTAGGTTTGGCTCAAAAAAATTTATCAAGTTCATGGAGTTATTAAAGTGGCCGATATTTTCATCTTGTTTTTAATATAAAGCATTTGGATTTATTTCGGTTCCGTACACACTGCACAGATTTTTTTGTCGGTTCGGTTCCCATTGCATTTTATGGAAGTTAATTCGGATGTAGAATGCAGTTGTCACTCCTGTAAATTACTGATCTTTGTGTGTACAGAACAAGATTAAGCAATAAAAGCTGAATTAGCAACTGAATTTAGCTGGGAACAACTACCTAGGAACATCCTAGCAACCACCCAAAACACCTTTTTAATGACATGGAAAGTAGTCTGGCGAACACCAACATGGGTTTGCTGTTCAAAAAAATGCGAGTTCTTTTCTTTTGTTTATGAGATTATTTGATGAGCTGACAAGCTACAAAACCAAGTTCTCTTGGGCCAGTACTCTCAATTTAATCTGACTGTCTGTATTACTTGGATAAACTTGTTTTATTAAAGCGTAATTTGATGTTAAGATTAACCCTAAGGAACAAATTCCTGGCGATGTGTGACACATTTCAATTTCCAATTACTTGCTCTGTGTTCATGGTTAGATGAACCATCTAATCAACAGTTCAGATATTCAGGTACTCTGTCTGTGACAGCACATGATTAGAATATAAGAGCGTGAATTACTGTAATTCAGTCTGACATGCTCTTAAAATCACTTTCTAATAATTTGACATAGCAGGAGTTGTGCCCTTCAGAAGTAATTAGGGCTTGTGAACAGAGGGGTCAGTGAATAAGGCCATTTTTCTCCTCACCATCAAGTCTGTACGTTAAGAATGAGCTTTTTGATTTAGATTCACTGAATGATGATGCTCTTATTATTTTATTACGCTTCTGACAGTGACCCAGCATTTCATAATATATTTATGTGTTGAGTTGAAAATCACCTTGTATGTTACCACAACGCTGAGACAACTCTGCCCCCTTGTGATACGTTCAAAACACAAGCCCTCAAAGGTGCTTAATGACTCATGCAGAGGAACTGCTGCGACTTTGACTACAAATCACACTGCTATCCTTTAAAAGGGCTTATTGTACCTGACAGTTTTTAATATTAGTTCTGCTTCTTCTTCTTTTTTAAATTACCTCTTCTAATTCCCTGAAAAGATGTTGTTGTTCTTCTTCTGCCTCTTCAGGTAATCTGCTTGAAAATATTTGAAAGATCCCATTTGGTTATACAGACCCTAGAGGATTCACTGAGAAATAAGATAGCGTGGTATATTATGAGAACAGATATTAATACCTTTGAGAGACACATCGACAAAACAGAAAGGCATGTCATAAGGAACAAAATGGTTTGCAATAAAATAATAAGGCATATTAGCATTTGTATCCTTGTTTTATGTGACATATATATTATTCTGCCTCAAATACAGTAAATCTGTCATCATTGGGGAGTGGCTTGTGATACGTATTAGCTCCATTGCCAGTGTCTTATCATGCCAAAACAGCAATCCAGTATAGGTCCAGAAATACAATGCATGTCTTAGATAAGAAGTTTGTGCTGGATGGAGCAGTAAAAAATGACATAAGGAAGAGAAAATGACTTTTTTTTAGGCCTCTCAGGTGTAACATTGAGCCCTGTATTGGTTGCATAGCTGTCCATGTTTCATTAGGCTCAGGGCATTAACAAGAAAAAATATATTTGTTGTTCTCGCTAGGTGGTGAGGAGCTGAGACCCAGCAACTTTCACAGGGAGCAATTTAGACTCTGTCCCTTACCTTTCTTATGTAAGTACATTACACACCAGATATTTTAAAATGTAAAAAAAAAAACATCAAGATGTTCATTTTAAAGCTCTCCAAAGGGATAGTACACACACACACACACACACATACAAATACGTTTATTTAATCACTCTCATGTTGTTCTTTACACTGAGGCTTAAAAGACAATAATATTCAGAAAATATTATTGATCTGACTGTACTGACACTGTCGGAGAACAAAGACTGAACTGAGCTGTATAGTGTCTTCTGTGGAGCTGCTTTACAGCTGAAATTGAAGTTGTTTCATAATTGATGAATTTTGCAACATTAATGACATACTGTGAAGCTGCTTTGAAGTAGTATAAAATGCTTAATAAATAAGTATTGCCTTGATGTTCCATAAAAGGAAAGTTAATACAGCTGAAAATATTTATAAATAAGTAAATAATGCTTTGGACTAGTGTGGCGTGATAATGAAATCAAGATTTTGTGTGTGTGTATACAGGTTTTGCTATAGGCCTGCTTATAAGGGCCTTATAAATTGGCCAAAACATGTTTTTATTTAAATCTAGTGTTTGCACATGTATCTGTGCACATGTTTCTATGAGGGTTGTTTATAAATGGTTTTATAAAACCATAAGCTCCACGGAAAAACATGAGATATTCTCCATTCATTTTAGCCAATAAAAAATTGATTGCAACTTCCAGGCACGACTTTATCATTATTTTGATAGTTAATTTAAGGCGGTTTGTAGTGTTATTTTTTTAATGACAAATGTCGAGAACGCATCAATGTAATGCGTAAGCAAAAATCTCTCAGCTCCACTGTTCACTTAATGCTGTGTTCTTTGGGAAGCAAGTGACAAATTTTTCTCGAGCAAGTCCTGTGCAGCGCTGCCGACGACTTCCGTAAAAAAAAACAAAGCGCGTTGACGGGCGTGCTCTTGCTCTCTCGCTCTGGTCGATGTGTGTGGGAGAAGTGTCCATACAAGGAAATTCTCCCTTTATGATGTCATATAGGGCCATACTTGAAAAAAAAATTCCGAAACTTGTACAAACCCTGAAGGAGTGTATTTGGCACAGAGAAACTCCGTCATACGTCCAACTTGTTTTTTAGACTTTGGCCATGTTTAGCAAGAGAATCCAACTCTTTAACAGTGTAAATNCTCTGGTCGATGTGTGTGCGCGCTCTTCCGGGAGAAGTGTCCATACAAGGAAATCCTCCCTTTATGATGTCATATAGGGCCATACTTGAAAAAAAAAAATCCGAAACTTGTACAAACCCTGAAGGAGTGTATTTGGCACAGAGAAACTCCGTCATACGTCCAACTTGTTTTTTAGACTTTGGCCATGTTTAGCAAGAGAATCCAACTTTTTAACAGTGTAAATAAGCCAGATTGCATGAAATAGCATTAATTTGCATTATGTATGTGAGAATCCAAGAAAAAAGTCCTACTAAATTGGTGTTTGAAAGTATATGCTACAAATATTGTGGTGGATACTGGTGTTTTGTGTGCCAAAGAATCCTCACAAATCCTCTCCTGCCAAAGAATAGATAATGGTAATTTTGCAAGTTTTACTTGGAAAAAAATCCAAATTAAAACTACTTGAAACAATTGTAAATTAATCTTTGAAGTGTTGTAATTGCACATCTTTTGCAGATAGGTGCTCATATGTTTATTTCGTCCTCCAGCAGTATCATTAAAAAAGTTTTGAGCATCATGAAGGGGAGGGAGGGTTTGTTGACTGTCTTGAGTTTATAACACATCCAGAACAGACACCAATCTAACAGGTGTGATTTATCACAAAGTGACGGAAAGCACTGAATGCCTACTAGGCTTCTATAAGAATGATCTACACCACTCCCATTTTTGACATCATTCATTATTCCAAATGAAAGAATGTGAAAGGCCACTTAGAGTGTTGCACATCGCGAGACTATAAAAATGAAGTAGAGTTGAAGTGGGTGGGGATACGGATGTCATTTCCTGTCTTAATTAATTATGTTAGCTGTATCATGAGTATCCATATAGAAACATCCATCACATCCATCATTTGTGATGATGAATGGAATGGCGGAGTAATCAAAACATGCTTTAAAATGCCATGATGATTTTGCAGTCCTCATTAATTATTTAGATGGTGTCACAGTCTATGTTTTGAGCATTGAATGGTTTGTGTGTGTTCTTCTCACAGAAATGCCCAGGCATTAATGGCATCATATATATCCAATGGTGAATTGCAGCGTGGAAAGAAGCGGCACGTCACGGCAGATCAGGTCTCTCTCGGAAGCGGTCAGAGTTGAGCAGGTTCCCGCTATCAGAACAGACCTTTTAAAGCCCTGCCTTAGGGCCCTGAGACGATCCGCCTGAGCAGAAGAGACACGTGGACCAGATCCAAGAGAATCAGCACAGAGTGTGCGGCGCTGCAGTCTGACACATTCTGTGAGCTGAATTCTAAAGCGCCGCCTTTAAGGGTTGACACCTTCGGGGCATCTGCTGCAGAAGCTCTTCCTCTGGAACATCTCCATGGTGGGAAATCTTTGACTGACATACTGTTGATTTATGCTTTCCTCAGCTCTACACCCTAGAATGACAGGCTTTACATTAGCGAGACTCATGAGCCATGTGACCCTCCACTCTCAAAAAATCTTTGTTATGTGATTTGGGAGCTCACATCAGCCGAGTTAACCCACATTTCCTTCAGTCGGATGAGGACATTGCCATGGCCTCATGCCTCTGTACAACTGGCTCACTAAGTACCATTTCATACACTCTGAGCAGAGTCTTTCCACTTTATTTGTGTGGTACTGCTCTCAAACATGAAGAGATGATGCCTGAAAAAGCTGAGAAAACAGTGATTAACTTGCATGCTGCTTTCTTTTGACCTTTTGGCAAAGTTAACAGGCAATTATAACATAAAACTGACAATGTTCTCAGTGCTCAATATTCTGTTTAACATACACTGCAGAATTGATTCTTAGCTAAGCCTGGCCTTAAAACATTACTGATCAATATACCGTTACAAACAATTTTAGTTTTAAAGCCTTATTTATAGTTTTTAGTTGGCTGTAAAGCGATTGTCTTGATTCTGCAGTTACCAACTAATTTAAAGAAAAATGTAGGATAAAAAATTGTTTGAGGTGTACCTGTTCAATTCAGCCAACAGAAGAATAATATTCAATTTTTACCAATATATGCTTCATTTCTGTGAGATGTTAGTTAGCAACAGTCAATTCCAATTAAAGGATTAGTTCATTTTTTTTATTAAAATTTCCTGATAATTTACTCACCCCCATGTCATCCAAGATGTTCATGTCTTTCTTTCTTCAGTCGAAAGGAAATTAAGGTTTTTGAGGAAAACATTCCAGGATTCTTCTCCGTATAGTGGACTTCATTGGGGTTCACCGGGTGGAAGGTCCAAATTGCAATTTCAGTGCAGCTTCAAAGGGCTCTATGGATTCGTCATTTTCCAAAAAATATTAAAATTTATATAATTTTTAACCGCAAATGCTCGTCTTGCACTGCTCTGTGATGCGCAACGCATTGAAAGGTCACACGTGACGTAGGCGGAAGTACCGTGGTAGGGCGAAAAACTCCATCTCATCTCAAAATTGTCTAATATGGTTGTTTTACCTTTTTTTTTTGTAAAGGGCATTTGCCTTAATCTTTGCACGTTCCCTTTGTAGACACTGAATTGGTACTTCCGCCAACATCACGCATGACCTTTCCAACGTGATTACAAAGGATCATGTGTACGGATCGCAGAGCTAGTGCAAGACGAGGATTTATGGTTAAAATGTACATGCTTTTTTTTTTTTTTTAAATGACTGATCGTTTTGCTAGACATTTATTCCTCGTCTGGTATCATGTAGAGCCCTTCGAAGCTATATTGAAACTGCAATTTGGACCTTCAACCCAGTGAACCCCAGTGAAGTTCATTATATGGAGAAGAATCCTGGAATGTTTTCCTCAAAAACCTTAATTTCTTTTCGAGAAAGAAAGACATGAACATCTTGGATGACATGGGGGTGAGTAAATTATCAGGAAATTTTCATTCAGAAGTGATCTAATCCTTTAAAACCTGGGACCAGTTGCATAAACATAAGTTAAGACAAGCATTTAGTTAGAGCTAATCAGTCTTTTCGGATCCAATTAGACCAGTCTACCTTTTTATTTTTATAACCGATTTAAAAAAGTTATTATCAGTCTTGAAGAAAAAAAAAAAAAAAGGTGACTAACATGTATAACTAGTTTAAGAAGGTTATGCAACCAGCTCCTGAATTCAATAAACATCTTCAAGATTTCAATGTCTCATTTACACTAAATATGAACTGTAATGCTCATCATTTTCCAATGCATACATTCATTTTAAATGTGACCTGTCACCTGTATAAGGTATTACTGGATGATAGGTACTTTATTTATTCTATGTGGTAAAGTGCATTATCATGCAGACAACAACACTACAATACACAGAAAATAACAAATGTATAAACAAGACATTGAAAGGTATTTACACAAATTACAATGTATTAGATGTACACTATCTAAGCTCCTTTGACACATGCAGTGGCCTTTGGACTGAACACATATTCCATATGATTTGGAATTTCACTTAAGATTGCATATCTTATATCTATTCCTTAGAAATAGTATTTATTACAAATACACTGAAGATGACTTAACAAAAATGTACAAAGAATGTTGAAATCTTCACAGTGTTTTTTTTAACAATGTAGAACTGAATGAGAACAAGGCAAACAGAGTGTATATTTAGTAGCTTTGATCAAGCAGTAAGGGAACAGGCACTGGACTGTTGGATGAAAACATTTAGATGTGTTTAATGGAAAGAGAGAGACAGGGGTTGCTTCTCAACATTTCCAACAGTTTGTATTATGTAAATCAAAAGATCTCTACTATACTGATATCACCCAAAGTAGTTGAAATCAGATTTTTCAGAATCCTAAAATGAATTTATATTCAACTTATAATTCACCTGGTTGCACTGACAACCTTCCCAGATCCAGACAGCAGTTTCTTCATTTTTAATGATATGTTTCTATCGCATTAACCACAAAATAAGGCAGATATGAAAAACAAACAAACAAACAAACAAAAACTTGGCAATTAAGTGAGAAACGCCTTTTTTTCAAAACACTGCAAAAGCGGAACACTTGTGCTGTTGCTCTCTGTTTGAATCATAAGGTAAGCACGTGTCCTGCTTCTTACTTCACACGCATGCGCATTGTTTATACATTTATGTGAGGGTCCAGTCAGGGGCGCCTGCAGGATTTTATCTCAAGGTACGCACAGAACTAGCGCCACCCCCTCCCTTTTTTCCTTTTTTTTTCTTTTTTCTTATTCCTGTTTTCCAATAATTAAATCAATTATTGCATTGGTGGGAACAATCTAATGCTGTACAAATCGAAGCCTCACTTTCTTTCCAGTCACGTGAATGCTTCACTTTGCGTGTCGGAATGTTTGATACCAGACCTCTACAGGTATATGGAAGTTCAAGCCCATTTACTAACATTTTAAGTAAATATATTAATATATATTAAATAAGCCTGTAGCCTATTACATTATCGTATGTTCTGTCATATAAATAGTATAAAAACAATAAAATAACAGCACAATTTACTTGCCTCAAACAACTCAGTAGATTTTATTTGTGTTATTATAATTATTGTTTTTGTTGTTACATTTAATTTATTGCCACACTTTAATATGTGAATTATATTATCAGAAAAACTAAACACATTTGGCGTCGCCAGGCATTTATTTGTGCTTAATGTATAAAACAACGGAACTGCGCACATAGGTTTATGGCGGCTGTAAATTTTACCTGCCACAAGATGGCGCTGTTTTCGACACTCTTGATGCTTTGAAACTTTTCCCGAAACATTTAGAGAAAAGCAAATATTTAAGAGACTTAATTTTTCCATCTCTACTCTCTACTCCATCTCTTGCAAATGTTTAAGGTTAAAACTTATATAATTTTCCATTTTTTTCAGAAAATTAGCAATGGTTTCACTAGATAAGACCCTTATTTCTCGCCTGGGATCGTGTAGAACAATTTGAAGCTGCAGTGAAACTAATTTTGACCTTCAACTGTTTGGTGCCCATTCAAGTCTACTATATGGAGAAAAATCCTTGAATGTTTTCATCAAAAACTTTAATTTCTTTTTGACTGAAGAAAGAAAGACATGAACATCTTGGATGACATGGGGGTGAGTAAATTATCAGGAAAAGTTTATTTAAAAGTGGACTAATCCTTTAAAGCGGAACTCAGTAAGATTTGCGAAGCTCCCCCTACAGGTTAAATACTCCAAGCGCAGCTCTGGACTACAACGACTACAACGACTACAACGCTCACCAGCGCAGTAGTTTTGCAAATATAGTACAAGAAATCTCGATGGAGGTGGGTAATTTTCGAAATTGTCTTATAAAGTCATAATATATGCATTGTTTTTGAATTACCGTAAAGCATTTTGTCACTCTCGCGTGAACGTGAACATGAGGCGAGATTAAATTTCAAAATAAAATTTCAAATGAATGAATCAGCGTATCGAATCATGATTCAGATCGCGTGTCAAACTGCCAACGTCTGAAATCACGTGACTTTGGCGCTCCGAACAGCAGATTCGACACACTGATTCATTTGTGCTCCGATGCTTCCTGAAGCAGTGTTTTGAAATCGGCCATCACTAAATAAGTCGTTATTTTGTTTTTTTGGCGCTTCAAAAATATTCTCGTCGCTTTATAATATTAATATTGAACCACTGTACTCACATGAACTGATTTAAATATGTTTTTAGTACCTTTATGGATCTTGAGAGAGGAAAATGTCATGAAGGCCTCACGGAGCCATCGGATTAAATATCTTAATTTGTGTTCCGAAGATCAACGAAGGTCTTACGGGTGTAGAACGACATGAGGGTAAGTAATAAATAACATAATTTTCATTTTTGGGTGAACTAACCCTTTAAGTATTTTGTCCAACCCTGTTGTTCATGCAAACGATGCAACATTCTTAAAATGCTGACTAGTGAACAAGTCATTTCTGGTTTATGAATTCTAGTTTTCCCAATGTCCATTTAGAAGCTTCTAATGTGTGAACATTTCACTTCCTGAACTTTAAAAACAATAACAAGACTTGTGGGTTCAAGCAGTCACCATTAACACAGTGAAGGCAGGAAGGTGAAGATTTCTTTCCTAGCATTCTCTACAGCTCTCACTAATTGACACTGCCTAGTGTCTGTGATTTCATCATGCGGCTAACGCTAGCCCATAATGCACTGCCTCTAGCCTTGTATTGGTGGCTGGAGATAAGAGAGTGGCAGCTGCAAGAATCTTCTGTACTGTTATGGCATAGACGCCATGTCTGGGGTCACACAGGCTAATTGGTTTATGCACAATGGGAACAGATCATTAACCATGCCACCCTCGAGAGAACACTGCTCTCACAGCTCCCATTAATGGGAATTTTCTCTTCTATGAAGACAGCTTTAAGTAGACAGTGGTGGGGCTTTTTAAACTACTGTTTAATACCCAGAATTATTATAATGTTTTTATCTACCAAGGGCCCCTTAACACCTGAATATGATCCCCTGTGTTCCAAGAATGCTCAATGTCATTTTGAAAGTAAATTTGCTGTTTAGTGCATTTTAATTATGTACTTGGCAGACTGATTAGGGTGCATATGAGTAGTCCTCTAATTTCAGTGTTTTGAAGGTTATTTTGAAATGCTACATCAGTACAACTACTATCTGTCTGTCTGTCTGTCTGTCTCTATTTTTCATGTCTGTCTGTCTGTCTGTCTCTATTTTTCATGTCTGTCTGTCTGTCACTAATTTTAATGTCTGTCTGTCTCTATTTTTCATGTCTGTCTGTCTCTATTTTTCATGTCTGTCTGTCTCTATTTTTCATGTCTGTCTGTCTCTATTTTTAATGTTGGTCTGTCTCTATTTTTCATGTCTGTCTGTCTGTCTCTATTTTTAATGTTGGTCTGTCTGTCTCTATTTTTCATGTCTGTCTGTTTGTCTGTCTCTATTTTTAATGTTGGTCTGTCTGTCTCTATTTTTCATGTCTGTCTGCCTGTCTGTCTGTCTCTGTTTTTAATCTCGGTCAGTCTGTTTCTATTTTTTCATGTCTGTCTGTCTGTCTCTATTTTTCATGTCTGTCTGTCTGTCTCTATTTTTTCATGTCTGTCTCTATTTTTCATGTCTGTCTGTCTGTCTCTATTTTTTCATGTCTGTCTCTATTTTTCATGTCTGTCTGTCTGTCTCTATTTTTCATGTCTGTCTGTCTGTCTCTATTTTTTCATGTCTGTCTGTCTCTATTTTTTCATGTCTGTCTGTCTCTATTTTTTCATGTCTTTCTGTCTTTATGTGTGTGTTTGTCTGTCTATGAGATTATCCATCTTGTTAAACCATTCTTAAACTTTCAGGCATGGCTTTGTCACATCATTAAAGTTCGTCTTGACAAACTTTCCTTTTCTAGTTTATTATTAGTGCACCTCTAGAACAATTTTCACCATTTAATTAATGGTTTAAAATTAAACTGCAGTAAATTAAAGAACCATAAAAGATAATTCGGTAAATAGCAGTTCAGTCGGAGGTCAAACCAGATGCTGATAATTGAACGCGTTTTTTAGATGTATATTTATGATACTGAGTTAAAGTGACACAGTACGTGAAGTAGTTAATTAAGACGGAAAGAGATCAAATAGGGCAGACTGCTAAATTAGTCGTCATCTTCTCTTCCTCATCATCATTCTAAGCAGGAAGCAGGTTATCAGTGCTGTAGCTCTTCATTTAGGATGTATGGGGCAAGATAAATTTCACATCATTGCAATCTAATGATGTTGCCTCTAATGCCCAAGTATCCACCGTAGGAATTTATGAGTGTGAGGCTTCGTTAGAGGCAGAGAGTTGAAGTTTGTGAGATTATCCAAAGAACTGCTACAGGATGTAATCTTGTCAACTGGCCTATAGTGCATTAAAAATAAGACACAGTAGTGAGTCTGTTGCTGATCCTGAGTTGATAATGACTTTCTGGCTATTTATTCTTAAAAGTAGAGTACACTGTAGTCGTAGACATGTTTTTTTTTTTTACTAGCTCTAAATCTGTCACCATGCAGTGAGCATTTCATTAGTTTCATTCACACAATCTTTGCCTGCAGCTCCTCTACAAAGGGCAGAAGATTTTCAGACAAAACACCTAAGGCATTTTGTCAATGTTTTGGCACCTGTATCAGCTCAATTACTTAGCAGCCTCATCCGTGCATGGGATTGGAATGTGTTCCATGGCAGATTCCCATTTTGCTCCTCATCACGGTGTAATTAGAGGGAGATGGTGGAGATTGAATTTACGAGGCGCTCCGCGTGGCACCGTCTACAGATCCCTCGCTGGGGGGAACAGTATCTGGTAATTGAGAGGTGAGCTGGGAAAGAAGTGGAGGTTGATGGAACAGCTGTATAAGACTGTTAAGACTCACTTAATGTGGAGGGCTGACAGCGCTGAGGAAGGCAGGGACTGGAAACAGCAGCATGCTACAACAGCATTCTTCAATTAGGGGTGCTTTGGTTCCTGTTGCTTCTCCCTGTGGATGTGTCCCCTTTTGATATTTCCCCTTTGAATATTGACACTGGCAAAGATCTCAACTAGCTCATAACAGCTCAGTAGTTAAATAGCTTTGAACACCAGTAGTCAGTCACGCTCACAACACTGGGAATATGAGGGAACTGTGTAAAATATGATGAACTGAATTATCGATAGAAAGTTTTTTCCAATTACTGTATTTTTAATTTAATGAGTAGGAGGAGGTGAGATAATAACATTTGGTCATTGATGTTACATGTCTACTGTTGTATTCCTTAGTTTGACCTAGTTTCTGTCTGTCAGTCTGTTAATTTTGTAATTAGTTTCCACCTGTGTTCATTATCTCCCTCGTTAGTTCCTTTGTTTGAGACTTGTATTTATACCCTGTATTCTCCTTCAGTCTTCATCCGTTNTTCGATTCTCTGTATGTATGTACTGTACATGTGGTAGAATTGACAATAAAGCAGACTTTGACTTTGACTTTTACTCCTTCAGTCTTCATCCGTTCTCGTTTATGTTTAGTTGTGTATATTGAGTTCGTATTCTCCTTCGTCCTTGTGCCTTCATATACACACGTCACGTAACAGAAGAACGGACCCACACAATTAAGTTTGTGGCATTTTCTTTTGTTTATTTATTTTTGTCACTATGGACCCTGCTGTTGCCCTACTTTGCCTGGAGCAGAAGGACCGCTCCCTGGAGTCACACACCATGGGATTTTTTTGGAGTTGGCGTGCCTCACACACTATCCTGACCGCTCGCTCTGCGTGTTCTACATCTCCAGCCTCAGTGAGCGGTCCCGGGCACGCCTCCCAGGGAGCGGTCCTCGTGAATATTTCGCTGCATGTGTGGAGTGGGTGCTGATAAACAACAACTCGACATTCACCATCGGCCCAGCAGAGCCTATCAGCACTGTTCCACCTAACCCAGCGCCCAGCCAGACGGAGCTAAAGCCTGATTCCCCCGCAGACACGGAGCCTGCGCCTGCCGCAGAGAACGTGCAAGCGAGCCCTGCTGAGCCGTGTTTCACCCCGGAGCCTGAGCCGATATGATGTCTGACCAGGTGCCCGAGTCGGCAACAACGTCCATCCCCGAGGGAGTTTTAGTGGAGCTTGAGGACTTGGATGGAAGCCCCGCCCACACTCCCGCCGCTGCTTGTGAGTATAATATGGACCCTGGGAAACTTTTAGGTTATTTAGAGGAGGATTTAATAGACTGGTTTACTGAGGCTATTTCTGCAGACACCCCTGTATCTCCTGTGCCCCAAGTATCTCCAGCGCCTTCTATGTCTTCAGATTGCCCGCCCAGCCTCCCTCTCCCCCCTCCTCTATTTCACCAGCCTATTTCTACTGCTGCTACTCCTCTGGTTCCTGTCTNTATCTCCTCCTTAGCCATCTTCTTGTAGTACTGCGGATTCGCTGTGGGGCTTCCAGTCTCCAGCATGGCCTTGGCGTGAGGATCCCCTGTCTTGGCTTCCAGCCACAGAGCCCCAGACTCCACCTCGGTCCTTTGATCCATCGGTTTCGCTTTCGCTCAATGCGCCCTCAGCTCCACTGTGGCCCTTCATCCTACCTGCTCCACCAGGCTTCCTCGTCCCACCAGCTGCGCCTTGGTCAGGCATCACCCTGGTTTCACCTCGGGATTTCTGGCTGCCGGTTGCACCTGCCTTCCATCTCTCCGGCTCCTCCGTTATCCTCGGTCGCACTGGCTCCACAGCGGTCTTCCGTATCCCCATCTCTGCCTCTGTCCCATGAGCTGTCAGCTCCACCTTGGCCCTCCGGACCTTCGGTGTCACCCAGGCTCCGTGTCTCTTCGGCTCTGTCTGGTTCTCCACTGCGGCTGGCAGCGTCGCAGGAGAAGGCACCCCTGGTTCGTTCCACCAAGCATCCTCCATGGCTCCTCCCTCCTGCCGCCAAGGAACATCTTGCTGACTGTGGCCTGGGTTATCATCAGGACCCTTCTGCTCCTGGCTGTCCCCTGGCTCCTCCCACCCTCCACTCCCCCTTGGACTGTTTTTGTTTTTGCTTTGGACTCTAGTTGTTTGTTCCTCTGCCCTTTGCCGCCTTCCAGAGCCCCTGCCCCCCTCCTCAGTTGGACTTTATACGGCACGAGGCTGCGCCTTCCCGGGAGGGGGCGATCTGTTACATATCTATTGTTGTATTCCTTAGTTTGACCTAGTTTTAGTCTTGTCTGTCTGTCTGTTAAATTATGTAATTTAGTTTCCACCTGTGTTCATTATCTCCCTCGTTAGTTTCTTTGTTTGAGACTTGTATTTATACCTGTGTTCTCCTTCAGTCTTCGTCCGTTCTCGTTTATGTTTAGTTGTGTATATTGAGTTCCTGCCTGTTTCTATTAAATTCTGCTCCTCGTATTCTCCTTCGTCCTTGTGCCTTCATATACACACGTAACGATTGGTTAGTTTATTGACTGATAATTTAACATGTCAGAGACTGCAAATGTAGCAAATCATATCTTACTGCAAATGGACCTTATGTGAGCAAATTAAATTATGAGTTTTGTGCATGTCTTTTATTCCATCCCTAAGCTTTGAATCCAACACTTAAAATTTACTAAAATGTAAATTAACTATTATCTGATATGCACATTTAAAAAGAGCAGTCTCTCTATTTAGTGTGAAATGTGTGAAAAGTATGCAAAATGCTGACATTGCATCATTAGACTGCGTATTCACTTACAAACCTTAAATTTTCCACAGGGTTTTTAACGGGCAATCAAGCAGTTCTCATATATCAGGTTATAAGAGATATTCACAGTATTTACTCATTATGACCAATAATTTTACTTTATCTTCTTACTGACAAATAGCTAGTTCTCAACAAAAATAAAATATTTGCTCTTTAGAAAAAAACAAACATTTACATGAAATTAAGATTTAATTAATTTCCATGACATTGCAAGGTCTAGAAATCATACACTTAAAGGATTAGTTCACTTCAGAATTCAGATTTCCTGATAATTTACTCACCCCCATGTTATCCAAGATGTTCATGTCTTTCTTCAGTTGAAAAGAAATTAAGGTTTTTGAGGGAAACATTCCAGGATTTTTCTCCATATAGTGGACTTCAGTGGGGTTCACTGGGTTGAAAGTCCAAATTGCAGTTTCAGTGCAGCTTCACACGTGCTCTACGTGATCCCAGGCAAGGAATAAGGGTCTTATCTAGCAAAACAATCCGTCATTTAAAAAAAGAAATGTATATACTTTTTAACCATAAATGCTTGTCTTGCACTGCTCCTACCGCGGTAGGGTGAAAACTTCCAACTTCAAAATCGTCCGATATCGTAGTTTTATCTCCTTTTTGTGAAGGGTGTTTGGTTTAGTCTTTGCATGTTCGCGTTGTAGACACTGAATCGGTACTTCCGCCTACGTCACGCATGACCTTTGTAACGTGATTACCTCGTGTGTGGATCGCAGAGGTAGTGCAAGATGAGCTTTTGTAGTTAAAAAGTACATTTTTATTTTTTTTAGAAAATGACTGATCGTTGCACTAGATAAGACCCTTATTCCTCGTCTGGGATCGCGTTGAGACCTTTGATGCTGTATTGAAACTGTAATTTGAACCTTCAACCGGTGAACCCCACTGAAGTCCATTATATAGAAAAGAATCCTGGAATGTTTTCCTCAAGAACCTTAATTTCTTTTTGACTGAAGAAAGAAAGACATGAACATGACATGGGGGTGAGTAAATTGTCAGGAAATTTGAATTCTGAAGTGAACTAATCCTTTAAAATTCTCTCATAAATTTAAGCTTTCCATGATAGTGGGAAACCTGTTTTAAAAAAAAAAAAGTTGTTGAGGGAACAAATTAAAATAAGAATATAATGTTTACATCTTGATTTTTAGCTGTTTCAGATTATTTTTAAAAGATTTCCAAAACAAAGCTTTAAGTCATCTTGTGAGCCCCTTGGAAGTGCGCTAAGGCTCCCCTAGTTGAGAACCACTGTTTTAGCTAATATGCACATTAAAAGGGCAGTCTTTATCTCTAATAGCACATGGCTTTGAATAGCAATAACAAGTAGTTCTGCCGTCTAGTGTATGAAACTATAAGATAAATTTAAAGGCTACATAACACACACCGTTTCTGCCAATCTCATGTTAATCTTGAGTACCTGTAGAGTAGTACTCCATCCTTCATATCTCCGAAAAGAGTCTTTAGCTTTATCAGATTTATAAATGACAGATACGCTGTACCAATTCTTTCCGAAAACAGCTGAGCTCCTGCAAGCGTGCCGTGGGCGAAGCTAAAGAGTGACGAGCACGTGCAGCTTTTGCGTAGCGATCGTCTGCAATCTATCGATGGTCAGCTAAACAAATGTATTTAAACACACAATACACCAACCCCTTTGACCTTTCTAAAATTGTCTAATATAGTGCCATAGTGCCAGGCTTCCAATGCCTGCATGATAATGATCATCAGAAGGATCACAACAGGTTCAGCTGGATATTTGGAGTTCTAAATGGATTACTGTCAATGTTTTTAGTGAACTGACATTTAATTAAAGAAAAGCCAGGGATTCCTAGTTCATTTCAGTTATGCACTTTGCATTCACAAGACAGGTAGCCTAGTTCTGCAGTACAACACCGGCTGACATTTTCAACATGAATATGGAAGAGCAAACATGCTGTATCTCTTACTGTTTTCCCCCCTCTCTCTGCATCTGTGCAATTTCAACGGTTTTATCTGTGTAATACCAGCTCTCACTAACCTGGTGTTTTAAACAGATTCCTCGCTCCTGTACATTTTGGTTGGTTGCACATCGAACCGTGTTATCAGTAAACAGAAAACAGAAACTCGGTTGCATGGTAGATTATTCATTCTGCAGGTGTATTTGAAGTAATGCGATTAGAAAACAAATTCTCAAGATGCCAAGCTACCACCAGAGGGCATCCCATCATTACTGTCATGAGCTTCATCAATGCCAAATGAATTTCAGCCTTCAGAGGCTTTGCAAATGTTGTTTAACACTGGATGCAAAGGTACAGCTTTGGAGAGAAAAAAATGTCGCCTTGACAAATAGGGTCATTTGTATGCAATTATTTTATTGTGTTGTAATTTAACACAAATGTATAACAAAACAAATCATACTTTGAAATCGTGTTTTTACAATGGACATTTTTTGGACGTGGTATCCTCTGAATCATTATACTTTATTTCAATAGTCCTCTTTAGACATTCTACTAACTTTGCAACTACATATCAACTAACTCTCATTAATTTGTAACTACATGTCAACTAACTCTCATTAGAGTATTAGTAGACTGCTATTAGTTGTAGGGTTAGTAGAATAAGTTGACATGTAGTTACTTAAAGGGTTAATTCACCCAAAAATGAAAATTCTGTAATTAATTATTCACCCTTATGTCGTTCCACACCCGTAAGACCTTCGTTCATCTTCAGAACACAAATTAAGATATTTTTGATAAAATCCGATGGCTCAGTTAGGCCTCTATTGCCAGCAAGATAATTAACACTTTCAGATGTCCAGAAAGGTACTAAAAACATATTTAAAACAGTTCATGTGACTACAGTGGTTCAACCTTAATATTATAAAGCGACGAGAATACTTTTTGTGTGCCAATAACATTAAGGTTGAACCACTGTAGTCACATTAACTGTTTTAAATACGTCTTTAGTAGCTTTCTGGGCATCTGAAAGTGTTAATTATCTTGTTGGCAATAGAGGCCTCACTGAGCCATCGGATTTCATCAAAAATATCTTAATTTGCTTTCAGAAGATCTTATGGGTGTGTAATTAATGACAGAATTTTCATTTTTGGGTGAACTGACCCTTTAAAGTTAGTAGAATGTCTATAGTGGACTATATATCAAAATAAAGTGTTACCCTCTGAACTACTATGATTTATATCAAAGTACCACAGTATGACCATCTGATTGCATGGTACCATGGTACCGCCATATAACCTTTTTTTTCCTAAGGGTGTGATCGTATTGATTTGAAGGGTGTGATTTTAAAAGAAAATTTTTTTTGGAACATGGTACCATGGAAAAACCTTGTTACTCTTTGAAATACTTTAGAGTACCATATAATGTTTGTGACACATTCTTTTGATAATCATTCAGCATGGTAGAACATATAGTGTATTGTGTGTATGTCAGAGATCCTGCTGTAGATGTGACTCACTTCTGTGGATGGTGTTTTGGTGTGTTCAGATCAGTGAGATGTTGTTTTGAGAGATGGTGGATGTATAGTTGGAACAGGAGAATTCTCAGTGGTGACTGATTGCCTGTTTTTTTTTCTGTTCCTCAGCGCTGTCGTCCCCTTTTGGGCTCATGCTCGGTTTCCTCTGACTTCCTGGAAAAACGTAAAGGTCAGAATAGCTGAAGTCTTGAGTGATTCTGTGAGTGAAAAGCTTTGTGTTTTAAATATTTCTGAGTGATTTTTCACCTACAGGCTCTTTGGTTGATATTTATTAAAACTAACAGCTTTGAATTTTTTATATTAGGGTAACATTTAAATGGTCTTTCCACTGTCTTACATGCCTTATTTATTTATTCATTTTAGCTTTTTTCTTCTTCTTCTTTTTACTATTTTGTTTAACATTATTTTCTGAATGTTCACTGGACCTGTAGTTAAAGAAGCACCCGTTAAATCTATTTTTGTTTTGATCAGTCTTTGTCTGGCAGTTTAAATTAAAGGAAGGCCCCACTCTATAACCACTGAACCCTCTTAAGTTCCTTTTTAAGTGACATTTCTACCAGTTGTGGTTATTTACCATTACTGCCATTTCCATTAACCTCAAGCAAAAGCATCTTGAAAAGATGACAGAATTTTAGCTATGATGTGTGAAGGACACTGTTTTAAACATCTGACCTTCCAGTTAGATTCATCTTTTGGTAGTAAAGTGTAAGGATTGGGATCTAAACTGGAGAAGGTTCTATTTAGCTTTTGCTAAATGGTTTTGACATTTAAAAGGATTTGTTTGAGCAAGTTGAAAGTGAATGGGAAGGCATTCTTGTCTTTGAAACTTTCAAAAGGTCTGAAACGAAACAATTTTTATTGGTAGCGGTGTTTGACAGTTATCTCGGAGTAGTTCTTGTGTTTTTCATGATTACATTTTTCATAATTTAATATCAAATTTGCACACCTTAAAAGGATTTTAAGCCAAAAATGAAAATTCTGTCATCATTTACTCATCTTCATGTCCTTCCAAACCTGTATGATTTTATTTCTTTCGTGGAACAACAACTGAGAAGTTTAGAAGAATGTCTGAGCTGCTCTTTCCATACAAAGTAAGTGAACGGAGACCACAGCTGTCAAGCTCCAAAGGGACACAAAAGCAGCATATATATAATTTATAAAAGTAATCTATACAACTTATGCACAATGTCCTAAGTCCCCTGATTCCATATGATGCCTTTTGTGCATTTAATTTGGTATTTTCTGAAAATCTTGCTTGACAGCCATTATCACCATTGTATGTAGAAGAGCAGCTGCTTTTGTTACACTGAAGAAAAACTGACATGAGGGTGAATAAATTATATAAAAAATGGGGTTGAACTATTAGTTCAGGCTTAAGTATGTTCCACATTTTTAATAACTTGTAATTTCTTTATCTCTTTATCTCTTTAAATGCCAGACACAGACAGTGTGAGAAAGAAAAACATGGCAAACGATCTAAAACTGACAAGAAAGGTTAGAGGTTAACGGCACTTGTGTTGTTGCAGCAACTAAGATGTGCAAGAGTAAAAGGTCAAAGCAATATGCACACAGAGACTTTGTTCATCCTAATAAGTCTTCAAGTGCTGCAACCCTGTACAGCACATTAATGCTGCTAACGAAAGAACAAAGCCAAACACTCTATCCACACGGTCACCATCATTTTGCCAAGTAAGACATGTTCCTGTATCAGCATATTTTGTTGATGCTAGAACAACATTCCTGTCCGAAAATTTAGTCCTAACTATTCCCTACCCCTAAACCTAACCCTACCCATAACTTTTCCCTAAAAAAGGGAAATGATAGGTGAATAACACTGATATAGAAGCACCTAACCCTGGTTGTAAGCCTAAACTTGACATTAACTGTAAATTTGTTCCTCAAATCTGTTTGTTGTTTGGAATGTTGTTCCAGGATCAACAAAGATGTTGATCCAGAAACATGTTGTACTTAATGAAATCACACTCACCACACACACTGAGACTAGACGACTAGACGTGCTGATATTCGGTAATACGATATGTCACGATAATGAATACGCGATACTGTTATCGTGGGCACTTCAAAATACCGTGAATAATTATTTATTACGAATTATTCAAATTTTTTATAATACATTTTAAGAATACTTTCCCCATCAACCCTGTAAATGTACAACAACGCTGTATTCTGCGTCAAAGGGACATGATGTAGTCAAGCCCAACATGCATGAGAAGCACATTAAGCCGCGCTTAATGAAAGTGCACGTTCACTTTCTGAGAGCAGATGGCGCTGATAGAACAGCAGAAATGCACTGGTTACCCCGGAAACACCGTAAAAAAAGCAGCTGCTACTGAACAGCTGAACAGTATTTAAAATGCTTCAAACGGCCATTCAGTTTTTTGTATTCGCACTGTTGTTCATCACAATACCTAATACTTAATAGGCTATTTATTTTCAAACTTAAACATTTTTATATTTCAATCACGTCCTATAATGATTGAAAATGTTCTGATTATTTGTTATTGTTCAGTAACACTTAGTGACACAAGGCTTCATTAGTTAACATGTTAATTCATTATTACCAAACTGACAATGAAAAATACTTATACGGCATTTGTTAATCTTAGTTAATGTTAATTTCTTAGTTAATATTTAATAACAAAACTAAAATCAAAAGTTGCAACTATTATTTAGTGAACCTGAGCTAAAACTAACAATGATCAGTTGTATTTCTTAACTAAAATTAACAAAAAATAATACCTTCTGTAACAAATATAGCTATTGCTCATTCTTAATCTTAATGCATTAACTAACGTTAAATAATGAGACCTTATTGTAAAGTGTTACCTGTTGTTCTTTATCATTGTTTATTGTGTTATTCTATTTAAATGTTCAGAGTTCTTTTTGTTATAAGAAAGAGTTCTTAAACCTGTTATCCTATGACAACACTTTTTTGCAACTTATTTCAATACCGTGATAATACCGTATACCGTGATAAAAGCTTCAACAATTATCTCAACATGAAAATGCGATACCGTCACATGCCTAAAGTCGGCATGAAACAGAAGTTGTAATAGTCTTTTTTTTTCCTATTGTGATGAACTGTCCATTTTTTATTTCATGGTGACTTTAAAGCAGTGCTGGCAGAACTGTTTTTCAGCTACTGATAAATCATTGTGAAATATAACAATTGAATGGGCAAAATTTAAATATTATGTTAGAGTGGAAAGCAAGGTTGTTTCAATTTGAAGGAATTTTATTTACCTTCAGTTATGAC
>RJVU01020258.1:2846546-2861351 GCA_003731715.1 Anabarilius grahami
TTTTAAGTTTGTGTGTGTGTGTGTGTGTGTGTGTGTTTACATTATTTACATACACACACACAACTTAAAACCATAACAGACTGTTAGAATTGTGTCATGTACTATTTAAGTTACATATTTCGTTTAATTTAAGGAACAGTTGGTCCTTTTAATTATCTAATTTTCTTTGTGCATTCAGTACTGATGCAGCAGTGATTTTAGAGATTTACACATGCCAGTAATAGTTATTTTTGTTTTCAAAGGCCAGTTACTGTAGTTTTGTAATGACTTCAGTAATTTGCCTAATTGCCTTTTTTTCCAAGGATGAGTCAAGAGTCTATTTATGAGTGGAAGTGGTTTTGTTAAGATAAGTGAGTATTTGATAGTCATATCTCACCTGCCTGATGGCGATGACACCTACACAGTACTGGAAGTTTACAGGTGCTATCACACTACAAACCCCAGGAGAGTTTCTCCACAGCCCACCTTACATTCCCATGTATGGCCTTAACACATGTTCTCGAATGGGAGGGGGTGAGATGTTAGATCTGCAATGGGGGCTGAGAATGAACATTGTGGTCTGGTGTGTTCAAGGTGAGAACACATTCAGAGACAAGGAGCACAGCGTCACTTTCAAGAATGTGAATTTGTCATAGATCTTGAAAGATTGGCTTTAGCAGTGCTAAAGTCTCCTAATTTTATCTCAAGAACTGATATTGATATGACACTGCCTGTCTGCTCTGTTGTTTTGACCTCAAACGAACTTTCATCAAGTGTACGAAATGCTCTTCAAAGCCAGCATAGCTCTGCAGGGTTAACAGAGGTACCGCATGCAGCACTTACTCACGCGGTGTTGTTGTGCTTACAGATGTCAACACTTTGGATGAGTTGTTAATGTAAGTCTCACAGTAGTTTCGCTGAAAATTGAAAGTAACACATTTTAGGGTTCATAACAGTGATCATTAGCAATAATGATGCTAGCATAACCCAGGGGAATGCTTTTTTGCTCAGAGGTTGCTCTTTGGTAGCTCAGGGCACTCAGTTATGTTTCATCCAAGTGCCAACTTGATGTTTCTCGTAGAATTCAAGACATTTTTGACATGCGATAAAGTATGTAATATGAAATAAACATTGGTAGCAGAGCTAAGATGATTTTGTCTTGATTTGGAATGAGAAATGATTGAGTTCATATTGAAATCTTGCAGACTTTGGTTTTTTTGGTAAATCTGAGCACAGCATGAAACGTTATCGAGATCTTTTTTTTGAAACTGCTGAGATTATGTGAGATTACTGGTGTCTTTTTGGAAGGAGAAAAATCGACTTTTGCTCTTCCTTTTAATTTCATTGCCATCTACAAGAAACAGTTGAGATATTTTATTAAGAGATCTCTTGTATGATTTAAAGTACAAATTTTCTGTCAGGTTTTAAAGCATTTGCTATATCTTATCATTGATTTAATGATCCGTTTTCAATAAATGTTCATCACATGCAGTCATTTGAATCCCAGTAATATGAAATTATTGAGTTCATATTAAAATCTTGCCGATTTTAAAACGTTTCTGTTAGATTTTAAAACATTTGTCACTGATTTAATGATCCATTTTCAACATTGAAGGTATTTAGACCACTTCGTAAATGCTCATCACAGTAATTTGGATCCGCATACCAGAATGTAGCTTTTTTAAAAAAAAAATTGTATAACTTTCCAAATTTTGTATATCTGCAGATAAACAACAGAGATAAGAACTTCTGAGAATTTCAATACGTGAAACATGTATGTCAATTTACAGTTAAAAACCAAAGAAGCATTTCGTTTCTCACTTGATAGTGTAACCTTTATCCTCTCTACCATGAATGGATTGAACAGCATCTTGATCTGTGGCTAACTGGAGGAGGATTGTGACTCAGTACTAGACTAGCAGTCCAAACCAAGCAATGAGCCAAACCGTTGAGTGCATCGAGGCCGATTGCCTTTAACACAAAGAAACCCACCTCTATGAAAACAATAGGATTTCTGTGAATAGTCTTACAATGAATGCACCGAGCTTTCAGGGATTCCTGTAAACCTCATTAGTGGCCAGATTTAATGTTGGAAAGTCCATCTGTAGTGTAATATGTAAGTGCGTGTGTGTGTGTGTGTGTGTGTGTGTGTGTTTTTCCACGACTAAGACAGTGAAAAAAATGATGTGTTTGAAGTCTAAAAGCATGATGGAGTCAATTCGCAGAAATATAGACTGTGACCACTATGATTCATAATGTTTCACTTTACTGAAACTAGCTGTAATATGTGCAATTTCAGTCCTTTACCCCTTTTCCTTAGCCCCTGGGAGACAAAGATTCACATATATAAATGAGAGAGAAAAAAACACACACGCATACCAGGTTTTCATTCAATTTAACTTCAATACAAAATTGTGATTTGCCATTCAATCAATGAATAAAGGTGGCAGGTGGCAAAGACTAGACTGAAAAAAAGCATTTTTATCTCATCAACAACAGTTTCCTGAATTTCAAGTGTCACAGCTGGACCTGCATTTCATTGCAGACTGTAATATCAAGAAAAATATGAGTGTCAAGTCTTTCCTTTGGGGTGTGAGACCTTTAGCCTCAATAAATGTACTGACATGTTGCAGAAAGCTTATAATGCTGTTAGTAGGATTAAAATATCATAGCCTCTTTACCACCATAGCTGTACAGCACATTTAAGTAAGTTAACATGCTCTCTTGAACTCACTTTAGGAGATTTTACAGAGCAAGGGAGCACTCACCTGGGAGTAATTCCTTCTTTTGCCATTGCCAGTATACAAAAATGAAGAGTGTTGAACTTGAGAAAAGCTGCCCTTGTTTTAAAGATTGTGTCAGTTTGCTACCTACTGAGCACATGTATTTTCCAATTACCCTGAAGGGAGATGTCATGATTTCAATCACTTTTTGATGCTTGTAATGTTCTAATCATTACCACACATTTAAAGTTCAGCCAGTAAATAAAAGTGGTAAGTATGACTTGTGTGCCGAATTCCAAGTCTTCTGAAGCCATATGGTAGCTAGACTGAAAGTTAAGTAATTATTCACTTATAGTCATAACTAGTCCCTCCAGTGAGCTGTTAACCACTGCGACTGAGTCAATGAGTCAGTGAGTTGTCAAGTCAACCTTTATTTTTATAGTACATTAAAAAACAACAGAAGTTGACCCAAAGTGCTTTACAGAGCAAGCAAGAATAAATAAAAATAAAAATAGAGAATAATGAAAATAATAAAAAATTATAAATACGACATCATACATTCTACCAGCTTCAAAACTTTTTGAACTTACTCAGAGAATCAGACATTGCTGATTATTTGCAGTCAGTTTCTCATACAAAACATTTATATAGTGCAGGACACTATAGTTCATTTATGTAAGTGAGGATAGCAAAATAAAGTAAACTCTGACTTATTATACCAAAAAATTATTCAGACACACCTGACAATGTTTTGCTTTAGTGTTATCTGACATAATTAAGATTATTTTTTTCTGACACAGTTTAACTCTGAGATCTTGTCATATTTTATTACCATTTTTTTTAAACTATAGTGAATAAACTGTATTAATGAATGAAATGTTCAAAGTGTCTGAATAAATTTTGTATTTACTATAATATATATATATATATATATATATATACACACAGTGCCCTCCGTAAGTATTGGGACAGTAACGACAAAAGTGCTCCGTTAGCTGTGCTGTCAAGACATCTATAAATGATTAAAAGATAAATATGAGGCAGAAGTACAGAATATCACATTTTATTTGTGACTGTTTCAACACAAAATGTTTTACCAACTAAAAAGTACAGTACTTTTAGAATTTCATCCCTCTGCCTAATGTGAGCATAAGTATTGGGACGGTTTAACTTAAAGTAAATTTAAGCTAATAATTAAATGTAAATCCTTTGCAAGCAATCACAGGAGCGAGTCTGTGACCCATAGACATTCCCAGACTCTTAATGCAGCCACTTGTTTTGTGGAGTTTCTGCCTTTAGTCTCCTCTTCAGCTGGTGAAATGCTTGTTCAATAGGATTTAAATCTGGAGACTGACTTGGAATGTCCAGTTTGGAATGTCCTGAAAAAGATAGATACCACTGACAAGCTTCAGCAACCGACAACGGCTAGGTCATCTGAGAAAATCAACAGCAGTTGATGATAGACAAATGACAAGGGCTATGAAAAAAACTCTCTCTAAAATAACCACTAAAATCACCGGCATCCTCCAGAAAGCTGTGGTGATGGTCTCACAATCTGCTGTTCTCAGGAGACTTCACCAACAGAATTAGAGGATACACAGCAAGATCAAACATCTGATCAGTACCAAAAATAGGAAAGCCATTTTGAATTTTCAAAAACACACAGAGATGAGCCAGTAGAGTTTTATGGACAGATGAGATAACCTTTATCAAAGTGGGAAAGCAAAAGTGTGGTGAAAAAAAGAAACTGCAAATGAGCCCAGGTGTACTGTACAACCTCATCTGGAAAGTATAGGTGGAGGTAGTGTCATGTCATGGGTGTGCATTTCTGCCTCTGGAAAAGGCTCACTCATCTTTATTGATGACTTATTAAATGATGGCAGCAGAAGAATGAATTCAAAAGTGTACAAAATAATCTTGCCTACCAGTGTTCAAGAAAATGCCACCAGACTCACTGGGAAGTGCTCCACATGGCAACAGGACAATGACCCAAAACACTAGTACTGCCAACTCAATCAAGGAGATTATTATGGTAAAGAAATTTTGGTTCTTACATTGGCCAAATCTCCACATTTAAATCCTATTGAACAAGCATTTCACCAGCTGAAGAGGAGACTAAAGGCAGAAACTCCACAAAACAAGCAACCGTTGAAAATGGCTGCATTAAAGGCCTGGAAAAGCATTTCAAAGTGTGAAACCAAGAGTCTGGGAATGTCTATGGGTCACAGGCTCGCTCCTGTGATTGCTTGCAAGGGATTTACAATTAAATATTCTAAACCGTCCCAATACATATGCTCATATTTGGCAGAGGGATGAAATTCTAAAAGTGCTGTACTTCTAAGTTGGTAAAACATTTTGTGTTGAAACAGTCACTAATAAAATGTGACATTCTGTACTTCTGCCTCATATAAATCTTTTAATCATATTTATAGATGTCTTGACACCACAGCTAACGGAGCAATTTTGTATTTACTGTTCCAATACTTATGGTTCCAATACTTACCTATATATTTAAATACAACCAGCACACAAATCTATCATATGGTTTCACAAGTTTTTTTGAATATAGTCAAATGGTAGAATTAATATCCGATACATCTGCTTCTTATTTGATGTTTCAGTCCTCATTCATCGTAATTGGATGCTTCAGAATCTAATTTCATGAAGAATGTCATGGGTTTTAAACGACATGAGTAAATAATGACAGAATTTTTGTTTTTGTGTGAACTATTCCTTCAAAATATCTTCACTATTGGGAAACAACAAGTCACACCATATGCAAACCTATAATGTGCAAACTTAGTATTTATTTTTATCTGTCGATCGTTGTTTATCGCCATAAAATGAGTGGTCTAATTTTGTGCGCTCCATCCTGGTGTTGTATAGCGAGCTGAAAATGATCTTGGTGTAGGTCTCAGGGGCAGTTGCTCTAAATGTGGTGTTGATAAAGTCAGCAGGCGATGGTAATCATTTCTTGTGGTCCCAATGACTCAGTGCAGTGCCTGTGGGTCAACTCATGACTCCTACGTATGATCTAATAGATGTGTAGGTAACCCACTTCAGGCTCATGCTGTGACAAATGCTTGACTTAATTGTATCAATAGCATACTAAAAAGAATGGTTTATAATTTTACTCCTTTTATGCAGTCAACCCTATTGTAACAATAGACCCACGCTCAAAACCGCTCACACCATTTGGAGCTCATTTGCACCAGTGGGAAGAAGTTAACTAAAAGTAGCCATGCTACTAATGCAAATGATCAATAGCGTTACAGCTGTTTTCAAAATAGTATAGCTTTTCTCTGAACAAGCTGCTTTATCCAATGAGTACTGACGTAGCGTTGCAAAACGCTGCAACATTATTGTTTTTGGTCACATTGTGTTTCATGCTTGTCTTTACAGAAGAGCAAACTGATTTAATAAGCAAACAGACTCTCTTAAACTGTCCTTTCTCGCTTGTACACAGTGTTGGATTACATAATTTGTTTGACCAATTCATGTAAATGAACCGATTCATGTAAATGGACCTTGCACAGCATTTTCCATTTTGTTATGCTAGCCAGATAAATTAAATAATTGAAACGCTGAAGACTGTGCAGCTTTGTTTTTAAAAACCATGATACATTTTTGGGGATTCTTTGTTGAATAGAACATTTAAAAGAACAGAAAAATCTATTTTAAAAATGTGCATTTATTTACTCTCACTTTTGATCAATTTAGAGCATCCTTGCTGAATTTTTATTCAGATGTTCATTTCTTTTAAAAAATACAAATTGCACTGAACCCAAACTCATATACTTCTTCTCAACACTGCTCATTTGTAATTGCTTGCACAGAGCACTGCCAAAAAAAATGGTTTCCTCTGCCACTTGACCTGAGCACGTCAATAACTCTCTCATGACCCTGGTCCTCCTGACCAATATGATCAATGAAGTTACATTTGCATAAGTTAAGAGCCAAAAATATTGGCAGCTACATATATTTGATATTTTGTAACATCCTGGCTGTAAATACGCTTTCCCTTCCTTTTGCACACATTATGTTCATCATGTTATCTGTGTCTGCAAGTTGTTCAGTCTCTTACATGCCTTCGGGCGTAATGCCAGTCACGATGCAATGTATGATTTGGGTTTTCTTAACCAACTATTTCTTCTTCCCACACTTAAGTAGGGCAGATATGAAGGGTGCATGGGGGGAGGGGGTGTTGTGGGGTTGAAATCGGGCTTGAAATCTGGTTTGAAATCGCGGGGGCCACTAGAATTGTCACCGCCTCGCCAGCGACGGCCCTGGGTGCATGCTGCTGTGGCACAGGTTGTAGCGTGCAATTCACAATTCTATACATCATTGTTCCTTGCTGTAACAAGGTTCTAAGGAGCAACTTATCGTACGCACTTTTTCCTGGTGTCTTGTTTTATTATATGATTTTCAGACAGACATATTCAGCCCCCTCCACTCACAGGCATTTGGAAACCTGGGATGGAGGAGGCTGCTGGGAAATACGTCTAGATCAATAAGGCAGCTATGAGAAGTCAGGACATATGACAGCCATGAACAAATATCACTGTGAATTACAGTTGCTCCCTAAATTAAATAAAAAGTTATATTATGTTGCGCTTTGATACCTGGTTTCTGCTTTCAATTTGTGAAATTATGAGGGGAAAAGAGTTTATTTCATCAGCATGTGTTGGATCTTTATTTCTCTGCCTTGGGCAAAATGACAGAAAACATTAATCTACAGTAAGACTGAGCAAGGTTTATGTTATATTTTAAAATCTGAGAGTGCAAGCATGAGTTTAATATTAATGTTAATGGTTTTTTTTTCATCATATCTATGGTTCAGTCGTGTTTTAAGAGGAGAAAGAGGGTCAATTAATTAAGTAATTTATCTGATGAAATCTGTAAGACGTGATGAGATTGAGTTTGGAAAACAGCCTTATTGCATAACATGCTGTGTGAATATTGAATTCTGTTCAGCTGGAAAATCTGGAAGACCAATAGTGCCATCTAGTAGCTAACAAAAGATACAAATCCTTATCCTAATGGAAACTACAGTGGATATAAATAGTCTACACACCCCTGTTAAAACAAACTGTTTGGTTATTTTAAGTTTTTCTTTTTTTCTCTGAAATGTGTCGCTTTGATTTTTGATTTCATTACATATGTTGTAATTTTTACATCAAAATGCACATGTTGTGATATGATTTATCACAAAAACTTTTATATCCAATGTATATGAAGCCTCTACTCACTTTGAAAATGGTTTTACAACATTTTGAAGGAATATTCTCCACTCCCGAGGTTTTCAAAGGAGATCTCAAGGGGGTGTGTGGAGAGAGAGAGAGAGAGAGAGAAAAGTATTTTCTTTCTTTTGTTTGTGATGTTATAGTTAATGTGTGAATTTTAGATATATTATTAAAATGTAGCTGCCTTTATATTTCAAAGGATGTCCCTTGCACGAGGTACATCATATTTGGAGGACCTAGGCATCAAAAAAAAATTATAAATTTTTAACCGTAGTGTCACACAAGTACATTAACCCTACATATTCTTTACATCACATTTTTGAAACCTGTGTCAGGAGCTGTACAACCCAAACCGAGGGGAGCATAGATGGAGCAAGTTAGTGATGGGAAGTCTGATTCTTTTCTATGATTGGTTGTTTTATTGTTAAAGCACCTAATGATGATGTGAAACATCAATGTTTTACATGTGTAAAGCATACAGAGTGATTAGCTGCTTTTGTTGTTGTTTTTGGACTGTTTTTGTTTTTGGACTGTTTGGACAATTCTGTTGTTAAAGCATTTACATTTACATTTTACATTTATGCATTTGGCAGATGCTTTTATCCAAAGCGACTTACATTGCATTATACTATACATTTGTATCGGAGTATGTGCAATCCCTGGGATTGAACCCATGACCTTGGCATTGCTAGTGCCATGCTCTAACCACTGAGCTACAGGAAAGCTTTATTTTTAAAGCACCAAATAATGATGTAAAACATGTATATTTTGCATGTCTAAAGCATATAGAGTGAATAAAGTAATCTTAATCAGCTCACCTTTTTACATAAACCATGAGAAACCATAAAAAAAAACCTTTCATTTCTTTGAGTCAACTGTTCATATACACATGCCCATAACAGCATCTCATTGGTTCTTTGCGGAGTCTGAACTGTTTTCTCAGTTCAGTGTGTGAATCGAGAACTGTAACCACACAGACTCTTGAGAGAGAAGCTATCAATGTACTGCTGTTGACTTGAGAACTACTGCCATCGGATCATTGTTGTGTTTCCAGTACATTTTATTTGTTATACTTTTCAGCAAAAGATATCAGAAACACACATTTCATCACCCATTTATAAAACCATCAGAAGACATTTCGCATGTTGTATATATCTGTAAGACTGTTCTCAGTTCAGTGCATTGTTGTAGTGCTGAACGAGTTGGCATGTTGGCATTATATATGATCATATACTCCTGGATATTGGCTCATTTCGAGACAATTGAACTCAGGCATGTCCGAAAGCGAGTTTAGATTGAGTAACTTGTAGATCTGTGCTGACTCGAGCCACAAACTGTTTCAGACGGTTCAGTCCGATTTGGTGAACTGGTTCAACCAGTTCACGAAAAAAAAACTGTTCAAAAGATTGAGTTGCAAACTAGAGAACTCAAGCGCAGAAATAACCTGTAAGAAAGAATGTTTCGAATCCACAAGAACACTGACTCTTTGAGGATGATTTATGTTTCAACAGGGCAATGACCTTAAACATACAGCTATACTCACACTCAGGCTTGGGAGAGTTACTTTAAAAATGTATTCCGTTACAGTTACAAATTACTTCATAGAAAATGTATTCAGTAACGTAATCCAAGTACCAGAATATGAAAGTAATGTAATCTGATTACTTTTGGATTACTTCAAGGTCACGTAAATAAAAGAAAGATCAACTTTACTGTAAATACATTGCATTTTAAAAATTATATTTTAATTATTTCTTCTCAATTTCTGCAAGTCTTTAAATGTTACACGTTTCATACTTTTGAATGGGTCTCAACAATGAAAATATTTTAAAAATATGATAAATTATCTATTATTATCGTTGTTGTTTAAAGCTTAAAAATATAAAAGTGACATCAGATCACAACCAAACTGAACAAGCTCGGATCAAACATCTCTGTTCATGTTTGTTCTGCTTTTAAATTTGAGCATTTTGGTTACTTTTAAAACCTATTAAAACTAAGCAATCATGTCTCATTTCCACAGCTTGGGAATACACAGCCCTGAATATATATATATGTAAAGGGCTGTACAGACATCTAGTGGCTACAGTGTGGTATTACAGATTATTTTTTTAGTCCTTTGATAAAGAAAGTGTTTTGCACTGTACAAGCATGTTGTTTGCATTTTCTTCTTTGAAAACAAAATAGCAGCAAAATTTCCATGAATTGAAAGCGTTTTCCACGTGGGAAGCAACGTTAACTAGTAGCAGTGATTCAATCTGCGTCTGAGGCGATTGACGGGTGTTATTTGCACATGCACCAGCGGGTGGCTCACGTGAGTCATCACTGGCAACAGAACCAGGAACTACTCTATAATCAAGCAGCGCTTAATATAGTGTTATTATGGCAAAATAATTTATTTAGTTTTAAATGAAAGCATTGTAATCCTGATAGTATTCCCCCTTTTCAAAATGTAACTGAAATCTGATTACTACGTTTTTTTGACGTAACTGTAACGAATTACAGTTACTGGATTTTTGTATCCTGATTACTTAATGCCGTTACATGTATTCCGTTACTCACCAACCCTACACACTGGAGTGGCTCAAAACCAGAAAAGCTTAATGTTCTGCAGTGGTTCAGTCAAAAGCCTTGTACACAATTCAACTTAACATCTGTGGTAAAAAAAAATCCAAGAGGTTGTTTAACCTCTAACAACCTTCAACCTGCTTGAACGAGAAGCATTAATGGCAGTTCCTGACTAAAGTCATTCCACAGATGCTAAATTGGATTGAGATCTGGGCTTTGACTGGGCCACTCCAGGACAGATATTGTATAAAGGTCATTGTCCCATTGGATGATGACTCATCCTCTAAATCCCAGTGATTTGTGGATTTCAGCAGGATTTCAGTTGTCTTTCAGGATTTTTCTGTGCTCTCATTCATTCTTTCTTCCATCTTTATGAGTTTTCCAGGCCTTTCTGAAGAGAAACACTCCTAGAATTATGATCACCACAATAATCACGAAAGTGCTGTGCGGGAAAATGCGTTTTGTTTTTGTTGTCGTCAAACACTTGAAACCTTGAATAATTATATATATTTTAAAATTATTACTTTTATTCAACAAAAGCACATTCATTTGATCAAAAGTGACAGTAAAGAGTTTCAGATCAACTTTCTATTCATCAAAGAACCTTGAAAAGAAGTGTCACGGTTTCCACAAAAAAATATTAAGCAGCACAACTGTTTTCAACATTGATAATAAGAAATGTTTTTGAGCACATCAGCATATTAGAATGATTTCTGAAGGATCATGTGACACTGAAGACTGAAGAGTAATGATGCTGAAAATTTAGTTTTGCCGTGACAGAAATAAACTGCATTTAAAGAAACATTTAAAATTTGAATAATATTTTGCAATGTTACCATTTTACTCTCTTTTTTAATCAAATAAACACAGTCTTAGTGAGCATATCCTAATCTTAAAATCTTACTGACCCCAAACTTTAACCAATGGTAGTGTATATATATATATATATATATATATACTTATGTAATAGAGAAATGGTTTTACTACAACATAAGAAACAGTGTAGGCATTTTGTTTACATGCTCTCACTAGGCAGTGAAATGCTTCCTATGTTCAACATTAATATACTCGAGGTGCCACATTTAGTCAAGAGCAGGAAATGGCTTTCTCCTGTGAAAGACCTTGGGTTGTTTCCAGTGATGGGTATGAAGATGTTTCCTGTTTTAAAGTGCGTCAGTGGCTGTAAGAGAAGCCAGTGTGCACCCTGCACGCTCTCACATGCTCTGAAACATTTTCACATCTCTGGCCATCCATCCTCTGTGCAGTGCAGATATCCAACCTCACTACATGTGATCTCAGTGTGGGTGTTTGAAACTCAAGCCTATCTGAGGTTGCTTTGGTTCTCTTTCTGTGTGTGTAGAGAGCATAAGTCTGGTGACACAAGTATCTGTGGTGAATTAGTACATGTTGAGTATGTGTGTGTGTGTGTGCATACTACATTTGTCACAAACCTCATTTTAGACCTTTTCAATTGAAATAAAACAACTTTTTTTTATTATAGAAATGCAAAAATGTTTTTAAAATACAGTATGTGTGCTTGTGTATCCATAGATGTGCATTTATTCTGAGTCCATCAGAACAAGATACTAGGGCAAAAGAGCAGCTACATCAAATATAAAGATCAGAAATAAAGTGCAAAACATTAGAGCGAGTGCACTGACTGCTGTTGTACGTATGCTTTTGTGCATACCAGTATGTTTTTTGCGTGTGTGTTTGCGCTTTGGGGTACAAAGGGGTGGAACTGGGGGAGGTTAATGCAAAAAAAAAAAAAAGAGAGAGAGAGAAAAAGAAGTTAAACATTCTCAATTAGAATATGAGGAAAACGAGGCCTGTGGTTTAGGCTGTTTTTCTAATCAGTGGTTTTGTGACACATTTAAAGTTAGAATATGTGTTGCTATACGCAAGATATATGCCAGATGAAGATGAAACAAATTCCTTCGTTTCGGTTTAGAGACTCGCTTCTCTTCTCGACTGAAACCAAGACAAGTTTTTGCAACCATGATTGTCAAACTCAATCATCCACACTTTGTCAGATTTTTTCAGGTATTTCTTATTTACAGACTTATTTCCGGTATAGTATCCTACTCCCTTTTTTTTCAAATGAAGAATAATTACATTATTTTAGAATCATAAGGAGTCATTCCACAAAATCATTCTGATTATAAAAACGAAAGACGACATTCATATGGAAATCGCCCACCATAATTCTGCTATAGAGCATGTGAACAGAGGAACCATATATCTGTGAGATTATTCTGAATCATATTGAATTAATAGGAGATGGTTGTTCTGGAGAAATAGTTCATCCTGAACCGGACATCTTTTGGCCCTGATTGATAGAGACAGTAAAATCTTTTTATTTATAACAAGTTATGATTGTGTAGTTGAGTAAAATAAAGGGTACCCAAGAGTAACGGTATTGAAAGCTTATTATAGAGCTGTGTGTGTGCTTGTTTTCATGATTTATGAGGACACAAATTTGTATAATGACATGGGTATTACACTGGTATTACGACATAAATGTGTATTATGAGGACATTTCATGAGTCATATTTAAAATAGCTTTAAAAACATACTAAACAATGTTTTATTAAAAATGTAAAAATGCAGACAGTTTTCTGTGATGGGTAGGGTAGGGGGACAGAATGTACAGTTTGTACAGTATAAAAACCATTACGCCTATGGAATGTCTTCACTTTGACAGCAAAACAAACCTGTGTGTGTGGTCCTGGTAAACCCTACGTTAACCCAACAAATCCTTGTCCTTGTGGGGACATTTTTGGTCTCCATGAAGAAACTATCTTATAAATCATACTAAGTGATGTTTTTGAAAATGTAAAAAACAGTTTGTACAATACAAAAATTCTGTCTATGGAAAGTCCCCATAAAACATGAAAACCCAACGTGTGTGTGTGTGTGTGTGCGCGTGTGACGACCAAATGGTTCCCACAAGGATAGCAAAACCAGAGATTACATACATTGTGGGGACCAGAAAGCAGTCCACATGGGGAAATGGATTAATAAACATACTAAAATATGAGACTGTCCTCCAAAAAATAACGACCCTATAGGTCGTTTTTTAAGCACCATATTACGACCTATATTCACGTTTTGAAGTCATGCGCCCTCTAGTGGTCGTAAAAATAATGACAGTGTCGTGTTACGTCTGTCGTCATGAAATGACGTATGACTCTCGTTACCAATCAAAATGCGTGTTTATTTAAATGCAATGTGTGGATGTTTTACACTATTTCTCCTTTTTCCATTTACCAAAATTAAATTTTATTAATGACTACACCTACCCCACCCCTAAACCTAACCTTAGTGATTTATAGTGCATTTACACTTTATGAGCACATGTGTTCCCTGGGATCGAACCCACGATCGCATGATCACATGATTGCATATTGTTATTGCAATGCTCTACCAGTTGAGCTACGCGAAACCTAATATATGACACAGATAAAAGGGAACAATCCATTAAAATGAAAGCAAATGCTCCTATGGGTCGTATTTGATGAATTAAAATGAAAGTGTCCTGTTGCCGATAGGGGCGCCACTTTAGTAAACGCTCCTATGAGTCGTATTTCAGGGAAGTGACAAACGACCTATATTGTCGTATTGTTTGGAGAACATGTTGGAAAATATGTTTGTTTGTTTTTTTGTTTTGAAAATGTAAAAATGCCAAAAGTTTTCTGTGATGGGTAGGTTTAGGGGTAGGGTTAGGTTTAGGGGATAGAATATACAGTTTGTACAGTATAAAAAACATTACGTCTATGGAGAGTCCCTACAAGGATAGTGAACCAGACCACTGTGTGTGTGTGTGTGTTTGTTTGTGTGTACATGTTTTTCTATCCCGGTGGGGACTTCAAGAATGCACACAGACTCGTGAGGACTTGTCACCCTGGGGACCTAAATCATACAGAATGAGTTTTTTTTTTTAAATGTAAAAATGCAGAAAGTTTTCTGTGATGGGTAGGGTTAGTTTAAGGGGATAGAATATACAGTTTGTACAGTATAAAAACCATTGTCTATGGAGAGTTTCCACGAGTGTGTGTGTGCATGCTTGTTTTTATGATTTATGATGACACAAATTTGTATAATGACAAATTACACTGGTATTACGATGTAAACATGAAATATGAGGACATTTCATGAGTCCTCATATTTAAAATAGCTTTAAAAACATACTAAACAATGTTTTAGTAAAAATGTAAAAATGCAGAATGTTTTCTGTGTGTGTGTGTGTGTGTGTGTGTGTGTGTGTGTGTGTGTGTGTGTGTGTGTGTGTG
>RJVU01020258.1:2874275-2905481 GCA_003731715.1 Anabarilius grahami
AAATAAAGAGAAACACATATTTTAGGAATATTCAAAAACTTGTTTAAAGCTAAAATTTTTATTGTCATTTATTTGGCAAATAACAAACTGAAACAACTAAACAGTCTTTATTCATACATAACAACCAAAAAAATTATATATTTTATTTTTATTTTGTATGGCCTTCTTTGGCCTTGATAACAGCTTGCATTCTTGCTGGCATTGTGTTATGTCCCACAGTCTCTGTTGTTATTGACTGTTCCCAAAGACTTGCTTTTGATGAAACTTTTGTGCGTCCGTTAAATCCCAACAATAATTATATTTTAGCTTTAGAAACACTACTGTAACTAAAGATCTTGCACATAAAAATGATTTTGGTAATCACCAATACTGTTAGTTTAGGGCAGCTGTGGCACAAACCTTACATTGGGTGGTGTAATATATATATATTACACGTATATATACATTTTTTGGTTCCCTGACAAAATATTTTTAAATTGTAGGGAGCATATCTGAGTTTTTAACTGTATGTTTGAGTATAGGAAATAAAAAGTATTAAGAAGTACTCAACAGTAGGAAGTAGATTTGTGATTTAAACAGAAGGCTACATGATTTTATTATGCAAAGTTCATCTTTGCTCTAGAATTTAGTCCCTGTTGTGTAAGAAATAACATTATTTTATGAGCCATATACAGTATATATAACAAAGTGAACATGCATTTTACTTCATATCTGTTACTATATTGTGTTTATCATGGCTAGAACACTGTATTAGCCAGTCAGCATCTCAGACCTAAACTGTAGCATAGTTTTAAACAGTAGATTGCAGTAAAAATTATTCAGTATGAAGCATTAAACTGTAGAGTACGGTTGAAAGTAAATTTGAGTAGTAAATGACAGTAAGAAATGAACCTAGAAGAGTTTTTGTTGCAGTTATCCTTTATTCTGTTTTATCTTTGACTGATAATCAAAAAGTGTGGCTTTTATAAGAGAGTTGTTCCTTGAACTGTCTGCTTGTATAGTTCTGAGTTCAGAGCTGCATTTAGCCACAATAGCTGTACTGCCTGGAGCAAGGCAATGTCCTCAGTGCACTTGTTTCTGTCTGTCTCCTAGGTAACGGCGACTGCTCTCCCAGAAAGGAGAACTCGAGAATGCTGGTAGACCTGTCGACCAGCACACCCAATGGCCAGCGTTCCCAAAGTCCTGATTCCCCTGCTGGTAAGTAGGCCTGTCTTCTAATAAGTCCACTCCCCTCAATGCTTGTTCTCATTTGACTTTCTTAGATGTGGTGCATTGATTAGATTAGATTAGCTTAAAGGGATAGTTCACCCAACAATGAAATTTCTATCATCACACCCTTATATTGTTCCAAACCTGTATGACTATCTTTCTTTCTTGGAATGGAGAAAAAGACAATTGGTAACACTTTATTTTGATAGCCCACTTTAGATATCCTACTGGCTATAAGTAACTTTGCAACTCCATGTCAACTTCCAGTCATTAGAGTATTAGTAGACTGTCTGCTTAATATATGCTTACACTTTATTTTGATGGTCCACTTTAGACTTTCTACTGACTATAAGCAACTTTGCAACTACATGTCAACTTCCAGTCATTAGAGTATTAGTAGACTGTCTGCTTAATTCCTGCTAACACTTTATTTTGATGGTCCTCCAACAGACATTCCACTGACTATAAGAAACCTTGCAAGTAATAATGTGCTGGTCACTCTTTTTCATAACTGGAGCTTTCAAGCTTCAAAAAGGATGCAAAATAATAAAAAAAAAAGTCATAAATTTAGTCCATATGACTCTATCTAAAGTCTTAAGGCCTGACAAAGACCTTGTTCTGTCAAAACATTGTAATTTGTTGATTTATTAAAGTTTCATGGGAGCAGATGTGCAGTGTGTCATTTTTTTACCTTTTTTTTTTTGGACCGAGCACCTGCCCAATTTTGGATGTGCGCACACTGCGTCTAATTGATATGTATCTAAATTTATCCAAAATCATGTAATATCTCTATATGATGAAAGAACAACATTTCAGTCATTATTCAATGAAAACATCTCTCACAAATGCGCTACGAGATGTCTGCTTTGCAAATGAATCATTCTTTGAGTCAGATTTTTAAAGAAATCACTGATTTGGCTCATAAAACTGTTCATTAATGATTCGTTCATTTGAATCAACTCATTGACTAAATGATTCCTTTGCAGCAGCAGCAGTTGTCATGTTAACAGCATACTGGAGAGGAAGATTATTAGTTAATAATGAATTGAATTTTTCACACAAAGCTTTCATGTGGCTTCAGAACATTATGCATCATATTTAAAATATGACTAATCTTACAATATTTACAGTATTTTACTGTGCTTTTGTTTCCTTTTCTAAGCTAAAGAGTTTTAAAGCTTGAAATACGGGTGAGTAAATGATGACAGAATTGTTATTTTTGGGTGAACTATCCCTTTAACATTAGAATATGAAATACAGTATCTCACTGTCCATTGCAAAAGATATGAAAAAGGAGAAATGAGTGAGCATCAGCTTGCAAGGGACAGAGGAAGGACCTTTATCTCTCAGTTAGTTAAAAAAAAAGAAGTTACAGCTTTATCTCCGATCTGACGGGATAGGCCCAGTCTGTGACATCTCCCTTCCTCAAAATCAACTGCTGGTTAGATGGAGGACTCGTCAGCATGAGCGTGCATACTGAGAAAAGGGAAGAGCTTGCCGCTGAAGGATGGAGGCACAGACCATGATCCCAGATGGAGATTGTTCTTCTAGATAATTTATTGGCCATGTTGCACAGGACGTTGAGAAACATGTTACTGGGTAAAGAGAAGTCTAACCTACACATACACGGTTTAGTTAACCCCTTATGCTTGCACTCAGAGATGGAGGGATGCACAGATGATAATTTAATATTCTGCAAAGGTGAAATTTTAATAGAAAGAGACCTTCGAGTTAGATTGACACATCATTTATGCATCCGACTATGTTGGTTTACTTTGCTTTTGTACTGTGCCTGTCATGAGAGCCTGTTAGTCGCTGACTCAGGTGTATGTATCCCCAGCACTGAGTGCGTTTTGTTCTCATTCATCTCCTTTGATCATATGATGATGAGAATGCTAAAGGATTCTGTATGTTGTCCCGGCAACCATTTCAAGTTCACTCAGCTGCAGTCATCATAGACACTCCATACCGTTTACGCAGGCAGCTGTTTTCTGATGTCATGATTGACAGAATGGACAGAGAAATAGGAAGAAACATACGTCTCGAAACATTGAGGTAATGCCGTTCGACTGCAATGTGTTGACAGGATTGCCCTGCATTTGCTGTGGTGGGTAAAGAGTTTTTATTTTGAGCGCCGAAGCTTGCAATTGTTCATGCGAGTTAAAAGTGTTTCTTTGAAAGTGAAGATGTCTTGTGCAATATTAAGCAACTACGCCTGTAATACTTCGTTGGAAGTGCCAGCGAGTGAAGTGAGGGTTATCTTGTGGCACTGCCACACAGCACTTATCTTTCAAAAGCTCTGTGAACCTGCATGTCACTGTGTGTAAACAGTCTCTTAATCGAAATGGGATGATTTTAAAGAGATGTTTGAATTTAATTTTACTGTAACTTACTTGCTAATCAGTGTTTTGTGTGTATAGTGCTATTGAGAGGGGATTTTCTAAACAACTATACTGATTCGAATGGGATTGGAGCTTTATTAGTTGACACAAATCTGGGAGAGTGTATTGGAAGAGGGCGTTTCTTTAAGTCATGTGCTCCTGAAATGTACATGACAAAACCCACTGAAATAACCATAATTTAAATTTTTTTTTAAAAAGTACCTTTTTATTATTTACAATTTTTATATGCCAATTATGATCAGTTATACCTAAATTATATACAGTTCTTAACAAATGTATTTGACCACCACCCAATGTAAGGTTTGTGCCACAGCTGCCCTAAACTAACAATATTGGTGTTTACCAAAGTAATTTTTTATGTTTCTGTAATGGTTAATCCACTCCAGTATGTGTAAGCTCCTTAGTCACAGTAGTGTTTTTAATGCTAAAATATAATTATTGTTGGGATTTAATGGATTCTAAGATAGATCGCACAAACGTTTCATCAAAAGTGAGTCTTTGGGAACAACTAGAAACTATTTGGAAGTCAATAACAACAGAGACTGTGGAAAAGTACATAAAAACTATGGCAATGTTATCAAGGCCAATGGAGACCATACAAAATAATAATAAAATATATATAAAAAAAAATGTTTTGGTTATTATGTGTGAATATTAATAAATGACAATAAAGCTTTAAGTTTTTTTAGTTTTAGTTTTTGACAGATTCCTAAAAATATTTGTTTTCTCTCTTTTTATGGTGGTCTAATACAATATGTATATATATATCTATATATATATAATGTGTGTGTGTGTGTGTATTTACTGCTTTATTTATGTGTGTGTGTGTGTTCTTGTTTATATTACATCGTAGGGACCAAATGGCCCCACGATGTAATAAAAACCTGAGATCACCTACATCGTGGGGACCAGCCAGCGGTCCCCACGAGGGAAATGGATTAATAAACATACTTAATGATGTTTTTTTGAAAATGTAAAAATGCAGAATGTTTCCTGTGATGGTTAGGTTTAGGGATAGGGGTAGTGTAGGGGGATAGAAAATACAGTTTGTACAGTATAAAAACCATTACGCCTATGGAGAGTCCCCACTAAGATAGCAAAACAAACCTGTGTGTGTGTGTGTGTGTGTGTGTGTGTATATTTAATGTTATTTCTATGTTCAATAAGAAGAGTACCTGAGCCATCAACTGTTTTACCCAGAACTACAAGTTGGCAAAAAGGTCAAAATCAATAATGAAGGTCCATTAGGGAGCACAACAACACATTTTGCCTTGGTTACAGTATTCAAAGGTCAATATAAACCAGAAGAAGTAAAAAAAAAAAGGTGTGTAGTTTGATTCAGAGGTTCTACGAAGATTGAGCGAGGAGAAAATACAATTTCATCAAGATTAAAATCTCAAAGTATGTTTGTGAAACACACATTTACCTCCTCAGGGAAAACTAGTCCCACCAAATAGTGTTTATGAGTGATATCATTCTGATGTGAAAGTCCGCAAACAGAAGGAACTACTGAGCTTTTTTAAGGGGATCAGAGAGATTTCAGTCATACTCTCACTCAGACTGTGACTCAAATCTAGCGAAGCTGCAGAGCGGTTTGCCTAAGGGACAATACTCATATGGACGGGAAAGACAGAGGTGACTCAAAGCTTAGTCTCAAGCTCTCGCCCAGAGATTAAACTCACGGTAAAATTACAAACAGGTTTGTCTGGATGGTATAGAGAGCTGCCTGCCCTTTTTCCACCTGTCGTGAAACCTGGAGAGTGTGCGTGGTTGAGACGGAAAACCTGCGGGCCGGGCTGTCGCGTGTTTACGTGTCGCTATGTGTTTATACGTCCCTTTGCATGTCTATTTTTGTCACGCTCTGTGTGTCTCTGCATGTGGGGGTGGCCTCCCTGGAGGTGCTCGACAGCCTGCGCACTGAGATAAATGGAGAGGCCCGCTCAGTCCAGACCAGAGCGCTGGCCCACCTCCTTTTCTCTGTCTCCCACTGTCAGTCATGTAGAACTCCACCTGCCCACTGTTTGCTTCGCTGCCCTAGAGACTACAGCTGCGTCGGCCTTTTTTTCCTGTTTGCTGTCATCCCAATGCTGTTATCATGTTGGAGAACAGATTTCTTGGTCAATGTGCTGTCATAGTAACCAGTGACTTCAAAAGAGTCTTGTCACACAGTGCTTGATCATGTGTATGGAAACTATTGTAGTGCAGTGGGTGATGAAGTTTGGCTTTTGTGTTTTGTACTGCTTAAAAACTTGTTTAAAGCTTGAATGTTTTCTTGCAGCGCGCACAATCAAACAAGAGGAAGGTACTGAGGAGGAGACGGAGAGAAGGCCCAATGGTCCAGATGAGGCAGGTCACAGCGGTGAGGAAGGCTCTGGATTGGAGGAGCCCATGATTGACAGCCCAAACAACTTACAAGATGGTGGACCAGGAACAGAAGCGCAGAGCGAGACGGGAATAAGATTGCCAAATGGTAAATATAATGGTAAATATTAAGATTATTTTAATATCAGTTATTAACATGTAAATTGGAAAAAGGTGCAACACTCACTCCTGAAGAAATCCAACTTTATTGATAAAAAATGTTTGACGTTTCGGCCCTTGTCAAGCTTGACAATGTCCAAAATGAATGTCACATGTTTTTTAATCGTCACGCCTTTTTTTATCAATAAAGTTGGATTTCTTCAAGGCTGAGTGTTGCACCTTTTTCCAATTTACATTAATTTTATTTATTTTTTGGTTACACTTCCTCTTCTGTTGGTAGAGCATCTCCTTTTAAAATTTTTTATAATATCAGTTACTAAGTCATGGAAAAAATACATATAAGTGTATGAGCTTGAGCTAGAATAAAACATGCTCGCAAGCCAGCATACATTAGCATAATCATAAATGACAAGAAAAGGTTATGGAAAAGTCAAAGAATTAATAAAGTGTGGTAACCCTAAATAAAATGGAAGCTTAAAAGAGAATATATATTTTTAAAAAGATACATTTATGTATATTTTATAATATAATTTGGAGAAAAAAAAATCTGTATTTATTTTAATTACATATATCATCATGGTACCATGATCCAGCAATTCAAAGTGCAAATGATTTGCCTAAATTTATTGTGACACTTCTCAAGTAAGTTTCGACAGAGCACATTTCACTGACTTCCCATTAAAATAGCAAAACCCTTTCGTGACCAGGGCTTGTCACTCATGCGTTCTTCCTTTTTTCAGTGTTAAAAGGGTGTGGAGCATGTAGCTGTTCAATAAGAAGACAATAGTTAAGACTAGGAGTTATTCTCAGGGAAAGCATCCTAGGAATCCTCCACAACCTGTTCCCAAGCCCTAGGCTGACGCTGATAGTGCCCGACAACACGCTAGCAGGACAGGGTCATATTTCACTTTTCCAGGGTTTCATCTCTGCCCATAAAATAAAACATTCACCTAGAATTGATGGTTGCAATTTCTGTGTTCATTAAACGTGTGTTTTAGAGTTACATGCTATATTTAGAGCAGGTGCTCACGCAGCAGGTCTGATGTATGACTAATCCAATTAATTGAACATAATTAGGTCCACAATCAAAAAATTGTATCAAAGAGGCTTAGCATGTTTATCATAGCTGTAAAAGGTACTTTTTGAGATTAAGACTCATGAATTACAATTATAAGTGTAGTGCTTATAAATGGCAATCATGGAGGTATCATGGTATCACATGGTATGTGATACTATAGTTGTGTCCCAAATAATACACTATGCTCTTATACACTGTGTACAAATTGTGTAGTGTATGAACTTTATAAGGTTGTTTTGTCATTCAGCACCAGAGTCTGATAGCCCCTCCCCCTCCATTACATAATTAAAGCTGTGTCAGTTGAGTGCATGAAGTGTCCAACATTCTACACTTAATTTTTTTCGGTTAATAAAGTTCATCATCCAGGTATTTAAAGTGTACTTTTTCCTTTTGAAATTTTCAGTGTGAACACACTACTCTCACTATTTAGACTACACAATGCCATAGAATAGTGCATAAGTATGTGATTTGGGATGCACCTTATGTTTAACCAACAGGTAGAATGCGTTTTTCTGTGGAAAAGTGTAAATAGGGCTGGGTGCAGGGTTGCCAGGTTTTCACAACAAAACCCACCAAACTGCTACTCAAAACTAGCCCAAAACTAACTGAATCACATTTCAAGGGGGGTCCCCTGGTAAAAAACGTGCTCCGGGGGTAAAATCCGTGTTTTTGGTGGGGGTTTCACTGATAAAATTCGCATTCCAGGGGCTAAATATAATTTTATTTGGGGTCGCTTCAACCCGCGGACATGAAAAACAACCCGAGGCAACAGTATTAAACTAGCCCAATTCCGCAGGAAAACCATGGACTTGTCAAAATTGTCACATGATCCTTCAGAAATTATTCTAATATGCTGATTTGTTGCTCAAGAAACATTTAATATTTTTTCAAAAGAACAGCATTTACTTGAAATAGAAATCTTTTATAAAATTTTAAATGTCTTTACTCTCACTTTTGATTAATTTAATGCATCCTCGCCGAATAAAAGTATTAATTTCTTTAAAAGAAAATCGTACTGATCCCAAAATTCTGAATAGTAGTGCGTGTCAACAAATTTTAATAATTTTAATTTATATGCACTAATAATAAAAAGCAATATGTACCAACATATTTTAAATAAAACGTGAAAAACGGCTTCAGGCTTTGGTTGATGACAAATGAATCATTGAATCAGAGTTTTGATTTGATTCATTGAAACAGACAGATTGAATATGAAAATTTTAATATGAAAAAGGCCACACTGAGACTTCCACAAACATTTCCGATTATGGCGCGAATGAGTCTTTTACATAGACTGATTCGGGCAAATACATTTTACACAATCTTTCACCATTTTTTGCTTTTTTGAAGTTTATATCAAAGTCACTATTCAAATGTCTTGTTGCTTCATTTTATATTTTTACATTTAATATATCAGCCAACCATGAGTAGAAAAAGCAGTCCCTGTGTGGTGAACGGTCTATATAAAACCTGCTGCACTGAAAACACTGCAGTATTTATGTTTATAAACATTAGCTAAACCGGTGATCAGTATGTGTCTCTTCTCTTGTTCGTGACTCTGTCCATCAGGTGACCGGCCGTTCCAGTGTAACCAGTGTGGGGTTTCATTCACTCAGAAGGGCAACCTGCTGAGGCACGTCAAACTCCACACGGGAGAGAAGCCCTTCAAATGCCCGTTCTGCAGCTACGCTTGTCGCCGTCGTGACGCCCTAACTGGTCATCTGCGCACACACTCAGGTCAGGCCACCACGTCTCTATGCAATTGCTATAAGAAGACACATGTATGGGTGGTAGTGTGCTATTAATGTGTGCCATAGCCAACAAAACGATCGGTGTTCTGTGGCCGCAGCTGACATGTTCTGGAAAAACCGAGCAGATCTGTTCTGTCCTGAGGGACGTGTACAGACAGCCTAGCAAACACTGCGGTTAGGCCACCTAGGACATGCTGTTGTGTTGCCTGCAAGTCGTGCGCTCCACCAAAGGAAATGCTCTCTGTCAACCAAAGGGAAGTGTCGCTTTGGTGAAGCATCACTCTAACCCACTTTCATATCAGCCCACCATCAGTTGTCTAGTCCTCATCGTTGAAGATCCGGGTCATACGATACCATCAGTGCTCAGCTCGGGACTTCACAAGCTGTCACTCAGGGACAGTCTTGTTGAAATGCACAGGGAGAGCAGGAGCGGCCTATCACTCTCATCGTGTTTTGCTGCCTGTCTTCGACTTTTGTCATTTCCTGTTTTGCAGCTCTAATCACAGCGCAGGGATAGTGCAGTTTTATAGGCCAGGCAGCTGATGTCTGTGGTGTCCTGTTTTTGTGGGCAGAATATATGAAATAATTCTTAAAGGCATAGCTAAGGTTTGGTTTCACATATGTGCTGATGGTCATGGTGGGAAAGCTATTTTAGTCTTCAAAACAATATAAATTTATATGAAATACGCTACCATTTAAGAGTTTGGGGTCTCACCAAGGCTGCATTTATAAGATCAAGAACACAGTAAAAACTGAACTATTGTGAAATATTTCTTTAATTTAAAATAACTGTTTTCTATTTGAAAATATTTTAAAATGTTATTTATTCCTGTGATGCAAAGCTGAATTTTCAGCATCATTACTCCAGTCTTCAGTGTCACGTGATCCTTCTAATATGCTGATTTCCTGCTCAAGACACATTTCTTATTATTAGCATTGATAAAAAACATTTGTGCTGCTTAATATTTTTGTTTGTAATTATTTTCAGCAATGTTTGATGAATAGCATGTTAAAAAACAGCATTTATCTGAAATAGAAATCTTTTTTAACATTATAAATATCATTATTGATCAATTTAATGCATGCTTTAATGCATCCTTGCTAAATAAATGTAGTAATTTATTTATTTTTTTAAATCTTGCTGACCCAAACGTTTAAACGCTAGTGTAAATTGTGAATTTCTTTTAAAACTTACATTTCAGTGAAAAAAGAGATGGATGGAATTTTGTGATCTGTAATCTAGACAAATGATGGCAACTTTGAATGAGCTAAATTATAAGATGTTTTTTATATATATATATATACCATTTTATGGTCACCTAGTACTTCCATTTGTCTTATTTCATAGTTTTGAAGACTTTACTATTACTACAAAAATGTCATGAATAGTAATGAGACAGGAGGAGTTAGTGTATCCATACTGATAGTATTGATTCTCCATCATTTAATCAACAAACTATGCAAAATTTGTGGTGTGTGTGTCTGTGTGTTGTGGTCTATCATATTGATATCAAATGTCAGTGTGAGAACTTTTACCACTAAAGCCTACGCACCCAACTACCTCAGCATATAAACGTTTGTGGCCGATGAGAGTCATTAACTGATTTGCATATCCATTTCTATAGGCATTGTTAAGGAGTTGCCACAAGAAAGGTTTGTTCTACCACAGTGTGAGACGTGTAGTTGTTGCTGGAGTCGTATTGATTAGTAATTTAAGGACTTAAGCAGCAATGTCACCTGTGGCGGTCTCGCCCTTTTTGCCACAAGTCCATCCCCACTCCTTGGTGACCTGTCCGCCTTCCCAGCAGCCACTTCAGCTGGAGCGGAATGCAAGGAACTCAGCAGGTTTGACGACTTCTTGTGCAACGAGCGCCACATGAAAGGACTCATCCTCTTTTGGCCCTTGGCAACAGGAGGATTGGTGGCAAACAGCCCAGGAAAGTTACGCTGAGAGGGAGTAAAAACATGCAAACACATCCAATCATTGACAAATGGCCATCGCTGAAATCCATATGCATACACGCAGACCACAGACATGCTCTAAACGATGAAACTGAAACAGCATATATTGCACCACAGTTTTAGGCATGATTCATAATGTCGGTGACTTTGCTTTGGGTTGCTTTGGCTGTTTTTGGCAGATTAGTAAAATAGGAAATGTGAGGTGAGTGGCTAACGCTTGATTCAGGGAGTGGACGGTTTAAGCCGGGTGCATGTTTAACTACCAGTTGAGTAAGTCGAGCACTTTTGCTGATGCTCTACAATTGATAGGCATTTACTTGAAATGAAATGTCATCCTCATCTCACTGTTTCCTGTTTTCAACCCGAATGGATGCGGTTTAGAGGGCTTTAATGCATCACTATGTGCATGAATTTGCATTTGAATAAGTGCTTAGAAAGGGATTTTTTTTCTAAATCATCCAAACTCTGCTACAGGAACTCATAGGGTTTTGAACAGTTGGTATTAATCGATAAAACCATTGAATTTCTTTTGCCCCATAACAGTTCGCATCGTTGTCTCCATCACATATTAGCATGATTGCCTGTCCCAGACTTTGCAGTTTGCAGGTGTTTTGACAGTTCATTGAACCAAACAGTTCAGTTCTGTTTTTCCATTTATAGTCTATATTTGTCTGGGTGGATGCACTGTATCCTGTAAAATGTCTGCGCCAAATCATTTCTGATGTGCTGTCATGCACACACCTAAATTTGAAAAGCCTCCCATTTATTAGAAATATTGAAAGTGTGACAACAAATGTCACTTTCAAGAGCTCTCTCATCAGGTGAAACTGTTTCCAAAACAGTCACCAACTGACATATAAAGACCCCAAAACTACTGACGTGTAAGAGTCTGCCCTAGATCCCTTGATTACCTGACCTTTACAGAATGACATAAAGACCAAGTTCATGAAAGACTACTTAAATGTAATAATAATAAACAACTTTAGTCAATCTTCAGTTGACATGGTGCGACAGTTCACGTGAATGCCATATAATCATATTTTTTTTTTTTAATATTATTTGAATACTTTTTTTTTTTTAATATAGTTTTTATTGATTTTCTTTTTCACAGAACAAACAGAACAAAGACAACAATGAGAAAAAAAAGAAAAGAAAAAAAAAGAAAAAAAAACCTATAACAAAACAAACAGAACATTTGAGGGACGGATGCATACAAAGACAAATCATCTTTATAGACAGGTTATGCTTAAGCTGGATATAAATTCGTAAATGTTGTAGAGTCACTTAATCCTATTAAAATATATTAAATAAAACATCTACTACCCCTATGATTATTGTGTACAATACAACAAGAAATATAAAGTGCATTGCCCTGACTATTGTCAGCTGTCTAATAAAACTTTAGGCACTACATTATACAGATTATCAATAAGTACAAAGAGATTACACTCCGTTATTAATAATTTTAACATTAACAGGGGTCATTGGCTATGAATGCACTACATCAGTTACCTTAAGATGTTCTAAAATCTTTTCCCAAATTTGATCAAATACCTCAGGTTTATCATTGTTAATGTATCTCAATCTCTCCAGTGCAAGCATGTTTACAAGATCTCTACCCCACATTTCAAACTTAGGCACAGAATCAGTTTTCCACATTCGTAAAATCAGCCTCTTAGCAATTACCATTTGAATACTTTTTAAATTGATTTTTAATATATTTTATTATATACTATTTTATACTTTTGTAATATAGTTTTTTTTTTAAATGTTTGTTTTATTTGCATTTGCATTTGATACTAAAATACATTTTTAATGTTATGATTATAAAATATATATTTTGTTTATTTTATGAATAAAATATTTATATTTTTATAATTACTTCTTTTTTATATTATATTAGATATTTTATTTATTTTTATAATATTATATTTTTTAAATATTTATTTAAAAAAAAATTTATATATATTTTTAATAAACATTTTAAAATATTAAAATTATAATATTAAAATATTGTTTTCTTTTTAAATTAGAACTTAGCTACACTGTTCTTGAAACACACTGAAATTGAAACTTCAATGTTTTATTTATTTTATGAGACATTGTATTCCAAGCAAACTAAAACTTTTTTGTTTTTTGTTTTTTTGTTGCTGTAATCCATCCTTTCCCACAGAAGTGACAGGGCCTCCGTTGTTTGACATGCGTTCTACATGCAAAAGGTCACTTCACAGCGTCTCAGTCAGTAGCTGTCTCACTTTCACTGTTTGCTTCTGACTGAAAAAGCACTATGGTGCTTTGAAGAGGGTTACCGAAAAGTGTAGGGGGTATTTTTACAATTGGCACACTTTACAGGTAATCCCACAGGCTTGCTAGTAACAGGTGTGAATTATCATTATTTTCTCACGTGCAGTAAGAGACTGGTTAACTGAGTTCATACAGGATGACTCAATTCGCTAGGCTGTTTTGTTTCACTCCCGCACTCTTTATGAATAATTCTGAAAGTCCCTTACACCAAGGATTGACCACAGAGCTGACAGCCCCTGTCTCAAATTAAATTATACTTTTAGCTGACATAACAGAACAGTGCAGACGTAATGGTGGGCTATGTTCCGAATTGATGAGTGAATGAGAAAATCATGACAGATAAATGAATGACTCAACCAATTGATGAATGAAACACGGAATGAATCAATGAACGAATTGTTCCATTAGCTACTGGAAAACTCACATCTGTTTCTGGAGGCTAAGCATCGTCCTCCTCCTACTCTTCTCTGCCTACAACGGAAGGACAAGATGCTTGTTTCTATTGCATCTTTCTTGGGAGGTTCTGTCCCGCATTATCGCCCTTGCACTGACCTAATCTTAGTGGAACTGACTGTGAATCACTTCACACCTTATCCGGCTGAGGAGAAACACTCACTCGGTTTCTGTTTATTGTTCAAAGAGACTTTCCAAGTCATCGCTCGTGGTGCCAATTACAGATTGATGACGATAAAACGACATCAAATACAACTACTATAGTACGTAATTCTATCCTCCTCTGGAGCAAACCCCCTCACTGCGTTGTAGTGGTTGCATCATCTCCAAATCTGACTTTGCCCACTTTCTCGCTTACTCAGTCGGAGACTGAAACTCATTTGTGTGAGCGGTCTGAATGAGTTATTTTACATCTTAATACTTATTTTACTACTCTTTCATATCTTTTAGTGGGCAAACCACACAAGTGCAACTACTGTGGGCGGAGCTACAAGCAGCGCACGTCATTGGAGGAGCACAAAGAACGGTGTCATAATTACTTGCAGAGTGTTGGAATGGACTCCGCCTCCAATCCTGGCCCTTATCCAGGTGAGTGGCTGATGACTTCATTGAGATTGTAAGATGACGGTTTTCCACATCATCGATCAAGTGTTATTATGACTTATTGTGAAATCGTTTTGGTGTTGGATGACACAACGTGTTCCATGAGCTGGTATGTTTCTTGGAAACAAAACAATATGAATTACTAATATAGAATTGCTACACTAAACATTTGTGGGGTACATTTTATTGACACCAAAGGTACAAGGTTTTGCTGGTTAGCATGGTTAACCCCTGCAGGTAGATGTCCAAACTACATTATCTGGCAGCCATTGGCACATTATCATTCTAGCTAAAATTAGTCTTGACTTGACATTATTCTTACAATTGTCCAGAGAAATTAGTTGCATGGCATTTATGGTTCAGGGGCCTCATTTATAAAATGCACTTACGATCAGATTTGATCCTAAATACCATGGATTTTATCCTCCATCGAAAGTGAGGAACAAATCAGGATTTGTAAAGGCAGAAACTAAGGTGAGGTTTATGCATTTAGGAAAAGTTTTGTGCGTACAAATGTTTTATAAATCAACTGCCGTACGTTCACATTTATGATCATGTCTTTATAAAAGAGGCCCCGTGTGATTGGATCAAAACAACCCTTACAAAAAAGTATATTTCAATTTCATTTTATTAAGTATACTTAAGTAAAGTTCAAGTATATTTTTAAGTATACTTTATGTAGCAAGTAGTATCAATGTACTAGAAGTATACTTACTGTTTCAATACTACTTGGGACTCAACCGGCCTGCTTTAATGTATAAATGCATACTTTTATGTATACTTTAAGTGTTACAGTAGGAAAGTTTGAGTACACAACTAGTTTACAACTAAGTTTTCCGTTTGTACTGCAACTATACCACAAGTGAACTTAGGTATACTGATAGTTTACTAGTCAAATACTTGTAGCAGATTTTTAGTTTATGAAAGTACACTTTAAAGTATACTCAGTAAACTACTAGTTTAGTAGTTTTATACTGCAAGCATACTTGTAAGTTTTCTTTAAGTGTACATAACATCATAATTATACTTTACTATTTATATATTTTTTTGTACTTTAAGTATACTACTATGTTCCTATTTAGGTATTAATGTTTTATATTTGAAGTATAACTTTAATTGTACTTAAAATAAAAAACATTTTATTCTAGCTTCATGTATCCTTTTTTATCAACAATTGAATGTGGGTAAGTTTCATGAAAAGAAATAAGTAAATTAAACAACATTTAAAACAAAAAGCTGAGAAAATCGCATTTTTGTCAAAGACTATGTCCAGATGGGATTCAGAACGATGACCGTAGATGGAGTAGATCGAGTCCATCAGCACCCCCAAAACTTCACAGTCGTTAACCCTTCCTGGGTCGACATTTTATTCGGTAACATTAGGCAGTTTTCAACTTATATGCTGTTTAATGTTTGATGATTGTGTTATATTACATTTGCGTAAGCAATCTTCTATCGCTTGTTTCTGCTGCTTCTTCACCTGTGTTTTGATCCGGAGATTCTGTACTATTTCAGAAGATGCTTAATAGCGTCCCCTACCGTAAAACAGTGAAAACATGGATAGCTAGAAAATTCAGTCAATGGCGGGAAAGAGTAAAGTAGATTTGAAATAAATTCCTATGCACACTATTAGTGGACTAGCCTACACAAAAATTCAGATACTCAGAATTAGGAACATCTGTTTTCTTTATAAATCAATGGCCGGGTTTCACAGACAGAGCTTAGATTAGGCCAGGATTAGGCCTTAGTTCAAATAGGACATTTAAGTAGCTTTTATAAATGTGCCTTAGAAAAAAACATTACTGATTTGCATCTTGAGACAAAACAATGACACTGACATATTTTAAGAAATGTCAGAGCAAGTTTCTTTCAGTTAAGACTACAAACCAAGTATACTTAGAATACTTAATTATACTTTTAAATCTCGATCAAAAGATTGAGTACACGTATAGAACAAATATACTTAGAATTTTCTGACAGTACGAGTCAAGTATACCTAAGTGCAATTTTAAGTATATTTCTGAGAAGTATATAAAAAGTAGACTGAAAGTATACTTTCTTATTTTTAGTTTAAAAGAAGCATACTAATAGCACACTTGAATAAACTTCTTTTTCGTAAGGGAACCTGGCTGCAAAACTTTGAGATGAATAGAAATGCTAATGAATAGTTTTCTTCATGTATTATGGACCAGCTTGGTTGATATGCTGAATGGTTTTTATCATTTTCCCAGGAGAGGTTCCAAAGGAGCAGAGGTCGCTGGAGTCCGCTGGCATGGCGGCTTTCGACCGGCCTCCTGTAATTGAAAGACTGGGGAATGTGGGTAAACGGAAGAGCACCACGCCACAGAAGTTTGTGGGTAAGTGTCACCTCAGCAGTAAGTGTGGTTGAATCTACAGTATGCAACAAACTGATCTTCAAAGTTCTAGCGGTGCTAATGAATGTAAGGCAGGTCACACGATGGAATAAACATTTTCAACCTCACACATACAGTTGCCCTGTTGCAAAATGCACATTCTGTCTGCTTTGTTTTAAATCAGGGACCGGTGCATGCACGGACAGAAATATAAACCGCAGGTCAAGATATATACCTGATTAAAACTTTTCCATCATTTAATCAACATTATATTAATTACTTCCACCATAATCATTACAAATGAACACAAAAATCTCTTTTTAATGATAAAAAAAATGAGTACCTCCTACTTTCTATAGAAACATCGGCAAATAGAGCTGGATGGATAAGGCACAAGCTATAATAGGTCTAAGGAGGCGTATTTGTGCTTACAAATAAAGACAGTTACTTATTTAAATACAGCACAGTATTGTTTCAGAGCATTTAGCGCCTGGTTAAACTGGATTGCGGGTGGTTAGTGAGTAATGCGCAGGTTTTTGAGCTGAAATACCACATGCAACTGTTAAGTGAACACTTGAGTTTCCACATGAAGGAACAGAGAGCAGAACTCACATTAAAAAAGTAAAGACATAAATACAATAAAGTTGTAATGGAAGATCTCTTAAGGAAGATAAAAAAATATTATTTGAAGAGAGAGACAGTAAACATTATTTGAAAGGAAACTCATTACATGTCTATAAACAATATCTGCGGAAATCAAACTAAGTATTAAAGTGAAAGAGAGAGAAAAAAAAAAGGTTTGAGTAGGAGTTGTTTTTTTTTTTTTTCATTCTGTGGTTTTTGCACACCTGTATCTTTGCCATTGCTTTTACTGACTACGCCAGTGCAGTTTACCGCATCCATATTATGCAGGGGTTAAATTTTCTCACTTCAGTCTCCAAACGGGGCTTTCCATCATTAACGCAATGAAAACATAGTAGCAGATTTTTAAATGTACCTTTTACAGTAAATTGTGAGGTTTTTATTATAATGGAAAGTACTTTGAGGCCATTTTTAATGCATCTTTTATTGAATTGTCTATTAAGGTGAGAAAATGGTTCGATACTCGTACCCTGAGCTGAACTATGAGATGGGCCTGAAGTATGAAAAGGAAGCTGAGTTGATGCAGGCCCAAATGATGGACCATGCCATTAGCAATGCAATCAACTACCTGGGATCTGAATCCTTAAGGCCTGTGGTCCATCACCCATCCCTCTCCATGGCCGAGGTGGTACCTATGGTGAACCCTCTATTCCATCCGGTGTACCCGCTCGGCCCGCGCATGGACCGGCCCAGCAGTCGCGAGGCTCCTCCACTGCCCCACCCAAACCCAGAGTTCCCGCACCCAACCAATGGCGCGATTTCTTTGGTCAGGCCCAAGAATCCTCAATCGGCCCGAGACGTGTCGCCGTGCAACAGTGGACAGGATTCGGCTGATTCGGCACGGAGCAGCCCTCGGGACAAGCTCAGCGCTGCCGGGACTAGGTCGAGATCCAGCCCGGGGTTTGGCCGGGCAGAGGAAGGCAGGGCGATCGACGCCAGCCGCATCACCGCGAGGGACGGCGTCCGCGTCTTCAGCCGCGAGGGCCAGGAGCTGAGGGTGTTCCAGTGCGAGCACTGCCGCGTTCTGTTCCTGGACCACGTCATGTACACCATCCACATGGGTTGCCATGGTTACAGAGACCCGCTGGAGTGCAACATCTGCGGCCACTGCAGCAAAGATCGCTACGAGTTCTCCTCGCACATCGTTCGTGGAGAACACACCTTTCGTTAGCACTCTTGCAGTCAGTTTACTGCAGACGGCATGAGTTCACTGCCGAAGCATTACGTGAGCACCAATCGGCAGATATATGAAGGTTTGAGTCCAATAGAAATTTTTTCATTTTGGAGCTGTTTGAAGATTTTTTGTTCTGGGTGAGGGGATGAGAAGTTTATGTTGTGAATGTTTTGTTTTCTTTTCAGTTTTTTTTTTTTTTTTTGTACTGAACCTTCCAGCAGAGCAGCTATGTGTTATCTAAAGTTGTGAAGTTCTTTCTCTTTTTTGTCATCTTTATTACCTCGATGCATGCTGTCATTCCTGTTTCATGGACCTCAATCAATATTACAGGTGAACCAAGCAACCAGAGGACCACTGGAGAACTAAACCGTTTAGTTTTGTGTATAAAAAAAGACTTTAATTCATAGCTTCATGCTGCTGTGGCTTCTTAGTGCCTTGCTGATGTTTTGAACCGCACAATTTTGCCTTTTACGGAATTCTTTTTAGCGTCTTTTCTCATCACTTGCTCCATTTCGATGAAGTTCCCGGGGCGTGTGGACCGACGCTTCGGTTCTCGTGCTAATTTCCTGTTCCTCGTGTCGGTGCTATGCTAGTTTCACAAACGCAGTTCTGTAGTTGGCACAAAGTCTTTCGGACACATTACAATGAGGTGTTGATGACAATCCCCTCGGAAGACCGAAATATTTTTGCCATGCTAAGGACAGAGTTTTCCGTGCTGTGTTTTGCTGCTGTTGCACACTTACTATCATCTCTTGCGTTATTATGCACTTCGCTGAAAACAGCACTGCGACATGCCTTGATAAACCTGTTTTTGCACTATTAGCTTGAGGCCTTGGGCGAAAATATGCTATATCCATGCTATTGATAAAGGGAACAAAGGTCATTGTGGAGTTTAGCTAGTCCCAGTGCAGTAGTTTGTCATCTGTGATTCAACAGGAAACAAGTCTGCACCTATTTTAAGTATAGACATTAACTACAGGTCCTCAACAGGGCTGGCATACTTTTGATTGAAATCTGTGAATTTCACTCAGCCTTTCAGACCAAATGCCTCATTATTGATGCCTCATTAAATCAAACTCCTCTGACTGTCTTCAGTGTTACAGCACAAACTCTTTAGATTAGTAAAGTGTTTCGATTTTTTTCTTTTCAATCCACATATGTTATCTTTTTTAGCCCACACATGGACCTATGTATTTGTTCCTGAGCTTTGTAAGAGCTTAAATATGCACTTACATGCGCTGCATATGCATTTTTCGACTCTAGTTAGCTAATGCGTTTTACCATTTTTGTACACGGAGAGATAAATAAATAACCTATGCGCAGTTAAAATCTGCCTGATAATGGAAAATTGTAGATCTTTAAAATCAAACAACAACTTTTACAGATGCTAGAAGATTGCTGTTGAGATTTCATCGCTAACCCGGACTACACGAGAGCTTTACAAGATAAAACGCGGTTTATAAATCAGACAATGTTATCCCCCCATGCTTGATGCAGAGAACTTTTCTCATCATTTTCAGGGCATTCAAATCAGCCGTAAAAATGTAGACTATTTGTTTTAATGTTCACAGTCGTTTATTTTCCCTTCTTGTTTCTCTTCCCTTTTTATTTTCTCTTTCTTTCACACTCTCTTTTTTTCTGTTCGATGTTGTTGAATATTTACATGAAGCATTCTGTAGCACAACCATAAATCCAGCTTCAATCAATGCATACGGCTCAACTTGTACAACTGCAGCCTTCACAACGTTCAGAACCTCCCTTGCATATTTGTTGGGCTTTTATGTCAGTGCTAAAAGAGCCTTACATCACTATCAGACTTTGTTGTACCTATTGTTTTAAAGCTTTGCTTTTGTCTTCTCTGCTTTGAGGAAAACTCCCAAAAAAACTGTGAATATGCCCTTTAAACGTTATGAGGAAAAAGACTTAAAAGGCAACCAAGAGCACTGATAGAAATGCATTCATATTGTTTGAACGTCATTTTATTGTGCTTAAAAAAAATTAGCTTTGCCTTTTTTTACACCTCCAAAAAATGACACAAATCGCACACACGTACCGCCTCTTAACTCCTGAAACATTTTGAAGAATTTTATTTGTTCTTGTGAAGCATGAATATCTTTATGCATTTTAGATGTTTTTTTTGTTTTGTTTTGTTTTTTGAGGCATGAAATTGAATGTGCTCCACAATTCCAGGGCATTTTATAAAATGATTATCAAAGCTTATTGTATATGTATTTGTTTAGTTTCAAAAAAGGAACAAGGTGAAGGAAACATTGATGTAAGACTATGTTTACAACCGAATGAACAAGAGCACATGAACAAAACGTGTTCTTACGACGAGTCCACACTTTTGGGAGTGGAGAGTACTTGAACTTACAAGAAAGGCACTCTAGAGTCAGGTTTCACTTTTTACCTTAAAGTGTATGGGACTGCTATTTTCTCATCTGTGTAAATATATATTTTTTGTGAGAGAAAGGTGTTTTTTTAACTGTTCTTATTCACTGTGGACCACCTTACAAACAGTAAAACAAGGGTTTGCAGTGTATTTTTATATAAGTGAATAAATGTATGAATTATATACAGTATATTTTGGTAAAAATGTTGAAAGGGGTTATCTTTTGCTGTGTGTCGGTTCGCTTTTTTGGGTTTTCTCAGGTACAGTGTTGTCAAAAATCTTCTTAAATGCATTTGTATGGAACTGTAGGAGAGATTTGAATTAATATTGAATTTAATACTATTTGACTTGAAATCCAAAGTCAAATATCCAAATAAATATATAAATATATATTTTTATTTTTAAAGAAAGAAATCTAATAAGTAAAACCAAGGTTTACTGATGTAAACGGTTATAAAGTTGACTTTTGTAACCTTGGCATCTTTAAGGAAAGTGTGTCGTTCTATGTTGGTTTTTAAAGCATGGGCTTTTCTGCATTAAATACTGTCATCATATGAAACTGTTGCTGTCTGTTCCCCTCCTTTCCTCCTCATTTTCACACAGAGCTGTTGTGTGGTGTTTATATTCTTGCTTGTGTGAATCTTTCGATCTTGTATACTGAGAATAGATATGTGGTCTCATATAGAATGAGGCCCCCCCCCTTTTTTTAAGGACTTGTGGTTTTAGTCAAAGACCATCTCTTTTGTTTCCGCTGTCCTTCTCCAGTTTGCAAATATGCAGAATGAGAGCGTATGTCAGACCAAGAAACACATGCAGTGTTACAGGAAAAACAAGCCAGATACTGATACTACTATTACCGGGTGATGAAGTGGGCACCAAAATATGAAAATCAAGTGTTTTTTTATTTTATTTATTTATTTTTTAATGTGAGTTTTGTCAGTGGCAGTAGTAATTTATGGAAGTTTGTTTCCGCCATGCAATAAAAAACTTTTTACAAATAATTGCACCTTTTTATCTCACAATTCTGACTTTTCTCAAAATTGCGAGTTTATATCTTGCAATTTTGACTTTTTTCTTGCAATTCTGACTTTTTTCACAATTGCGAGTTTATATCTCGCAATTCTGACTTCTTTTCTCATAATTGAGATGTAAACTCGCAATTGCTTATATAGAGTTATAAAGTCTTTTTTTCTGAGAAAAAAGTATGAATTGCGAGAATTGCAATTGCAAGAAAAAAAAGTCTGAATTGTGAGAGAAAAAGTCGCAATTACCTTTTTTAATTTTTTATTCCATGGCAAAAACAAGCATCCATAGTAATTACTTTATTTTGCATGAATAATTGTCATGTAATATACACTGCCATTCAAAACATTTTTTTGCAAGGACGCTTTAAATGGATCAAAAGTGACAGTAAAGCCATTTACAATGCATCTTACAAAAGATTTCTATTTCTGATCAAATGTTATTTTGAACTTTCTATTGATCAAACAATCCTGAAAAAAAAGTTTTGTTGCTGTTTTCAACATTAAAATGTTTGAGCAGCTAATTACCATAGTAGAATGATTTGTGAAGGATCATGTGACACTGAAAACTCATGGCATTCAGCTGTGCCATCACGGGAATAAATTGCATTTTAAAATATATTAAATATATTATTATTAAATTGTAATAATATTTCATGATATCAATGTTCTACTTTTTTTTTTATCAAATAAATGCAGCCTTGGTGAGCATAAGAGACTTATTTCAAAAACAAAAATGAAAGCAACCCCAAACTTTTGAATGGTAGTGTATATGAGTGCTTGTATTTCTATTGAATCCTTGTGTTCAATTCAATAACATATAATATTGAATAATTTAATTAATAGAAGTCTGTACAGTAAGTTATTTTAACAATTTGTCTGTTATCCAGTGGATACTCACCAGGTTTTTACGGTCCCTCGGAAGGGGACCAACCCTCCTCCTTTCAACCCTCTTCCGGCATCGGGCCCAAAAAGCAGACCTATAAAAACCTTTCAAATGCGGTGCCTGCGGTGAACACTAGGCGCCTCTCTATGCGACCGGCTTCAAAATGACACCATCAGACTGAGGTGCGAAAATCGAAAAGTCGAAGAAGTAATCCAAAGGCATTTGCTACAGTGGTTCAGCCCACCTTACCAGCTACTCAACTACTCCAACTAATGGTGCCCACGAAAACTGGGCAAAACAGATCGAGGCTGACCTCAAAAACCAAAGTCTTAGCCTTCCTGATGCCAACATTTCAAAATGATATCTTTATCTCAGATCAATCATAAGTGTGATCATAACAGATCTATTGGAAATTTGTTTGATTAAAGGTACAGAAATTTGCAAGGTCTTTTAGATTGTGCTTTTATGTATGGATAATTAGTATTGTCATTTTTACTGATTAATTTTTAAATCAATATTTAAAAGCTATTATAAACCAGATACTTCGGGTCCTGCATGCTGATTGGTGAATGCTTCAGTTGTGCTAAAATGCCCAATAGCAGAAGGATGCCAAATTTACTTAAAATAAAGTTTTACAGAATTTTTTTTTTCATTATGACCATTTTATAAAAGCAAGGCCCTCAAATCTGTTTGTAATGTCTAACCATGTTCTTTTAAACTTAATTGAACACCTTCTTTTGAACCTTATTGCTTAATTTTAATTGCTATTCTTTACCCCTTTAAATACTTTAATCTTTCAAAGCTTTCTGACTGACACAAGTTTGACTGACAGGTAAAGGGAGGTATTATCTGCCTGCAAGCGTCTGCTGGAGCAGGACGTTTAAATGTTTTATCTGGACACAGACATGCGATCCTGTTTATTTTACACTGAATGTGTTCTGAGAAGCCCTCGAGGGACCTCTAACAGCACTGAACCTGCCGGGGCTCCACCAGCATTGCAAAAAAGACACGTCTTGTCACAGTCTGTGACCTTTGCTTTGGCTCGTGTGTTTCTTAGGTGATGCTCCAAATGCCAGGAGGCGGTGGGTACCTCCTTGTCTGTGGCTTTCTATGCAGCAACATTGGCATCCCCTACCTCTCAAAGTCCACATGCATCAAAGTCCTGGCCCTATTCGCGTGCCCACAATGTCAAAGCCCCTCTGAGATGTATGCATTTGCAGAGAGATGGCAGAGATAAGTTTGCGTTGAAGGGGCTTGTGTTGGTTAAGACATGATTGCAACAGAATATCTCTAAACCTCTACTCAGCCCTTCCTATTGTTTTGGGGTTTTGTCAGTTTGCTACTCTCTCTCTCTCTCTCTCTCTCTCTTTGTGAAAGGTTGTTGGCCTGATCTTGTCTGAACATGACTCATATCCTTAACGGTGGAGGTGAGCTTTATCTCTTCAACTGTCTTTTTGCTTAGCTTTGATTTTAGGAGTGCTGCCAATGCACCGGCTCACACGGGCCAATAATCTTTTAAAGACATAGCATGAGAGATCTCTGTGTATAAATCTGGAAGGTATTAGTATTAATTTGGTTTTATAATGTTTTTATATACTAGAAAAAGACAAACTTCACTTCCATGGACTGTTAGGGCCAGTGTTAGGGAAGCTCCTGCTTCACAAGCTAATCTTTTAGCTTGTTAGCTAAAAGCTACAAACAAGAAGTAGCTAACCACTTTGAAGCTACTTATGGGGGCAATATATTTTCTAATGTGTAAATATCAGATTAAATTATTTTGTAGTTTAATCAGAGCCACATTTGTCTGAAAAAAATAACAATTAGGGTAACAGCACTGGACAGATACATTTACCCAATGCAGCTTTAAAAAAAAGCTAGAATACACCTTTATATAACTGAATGAAAAACATAGTGGTGAACAGCAGTGTTTAAAAAAATATTTTCATATAAAAATAGAAGATGGCAAGTAAATCGGTTCATTTACACAAATCATGCGAACGAATTGATTCACTAGAATTAAACAGATTTTACAACACTATATAAGAGAAAGCCCTCCTGGGAAGAAAAAAAAACAGCTAAAATTAAACTTTTCTGGTTGGTTGGTCTTAGCTGATTTAAGCTGGTCTCCCAACCAGAGCAAGCTGGTGTTCAGCTGGTTGGTTTGTCAGTCTAACCAGCTAAAGAAGTGGTCAAAACTCCTCTAAAAGTAGCCTGCTAAACCAGGATAGAAAACTAGCTCAGGCTGGTTTTAGCTGTTTGTTTCAACAGGGAAAAATAAAAATGTAAAGTCCAATAAGAATATTTGTAGAATCTTTCAATGAAATAACCAAACGGGACACAAGCACTATTGTTAGAGGAACATTTTTTGGATATCATTACATTTCACTCTCCATCCAGACGCAGTGTTGTGATACCTCCGCTCTGTGACTTCTTAAATAGCCACCGGCTGAAACAAACAGCGAAAATCAGCTTTTCTTAGCTGGTTTAGCAGGCTGGTTTTAGAGGGGCTTTGACTACTTCTTTAGCTGGTCAGCTTGACCAACTTAAACCAGCTAAGATAAGCCAACCAATATAGGCTGGTTTTAGCAGCGTTATCTGTGCTATAAAACTACAAGTGCAAACACAGTAAACATGTGACATTAAAATAGCAATGTAGTATTTTGTCACATGAAAATGCTAATGGTTGGAAGGAGTAGATTGTTAGTGGAAAACGTCTAGGTTACTGTCGTAACCCCCGTTCCCTGAAGAAGGGAACGGACTCGTTAATGTCAGTGACTGACGAATTGGGATCAAGCCTGAGAGCCCAGTCACCTTCGAGTAGTAACAGAACTAGCCAATGCACATTGGCAAGCGAGATTTGCAACGCAAATTAACGTCAGTGACTGACGAATTTGGGATCCCTATGGAAAACCATAGCATCCCTATGGATACCTATTACAATCTGGAAAAGAACGCTGCGGAGACCACATCCTGCCTGTAGGGAGGTACCATGTGGAAAATACTCATATGGACTGACAAGAGGCAGTGCTACATATGGAAGATCTCTGTGGTAGATCCCGCCTATGCAGGAGTGGAGTCAATACCGTTACAGAGATGGCAGAGTAGACTCTGCCGAGGGAAAGACACGGGCTCCCCAACACGGAAGCCTTACCGTGGAATACACATATGGGGTCACCCAGAAGGGGTAACCACAACATATGGGCATCTAGTCTAGTACAGGGACTGACCAACCAGGCATTACACATAAGTACTAGACCTGGCGTCAAATGCCTCTGACACATCTGACTGCTGAGATTGCTGGAGGAACTCCCCAGGGTTCACCAGCCAGGGAACTCAAGTGAGATGCCGAGCCATTCTTCCCACTCATTACCTGTTTGTACACAACACTCGGGAAGACGCCGGCTCTACTCAGAAATTGTAGAATCTCGCAAATGTGTTAGGTGTCGCCTAGCCCACCTACAGGAGTGTAGACAGGAGCGTAGACCACCTTGACAGTTGATGTACGCAATGGTCGATGTGTTGTCCGTATGGACCAGCACATGTTTGCCCTGCAGCAACGGTAAAAACAGGTTGTACTGTTAGCAACTCAAAGCAATTGATATGCCACTGCAGGCTAGGTCCTGTCCAAGAGCCCGCTGCTGCTTGCCCATTGCATACAGCACCCCAGCCCATGCTGGATGCATCTGTTAACACAACAACATGCCTGGACACTTGTTCTAGGGGCACTCCTGCCTGTAGAAAAGCAAGGTCCGACCACGGCTAAATGTACTGCGACAGATTGGATTGATTTCCATGGTGCCATGCCCATCTCAGGACTCGGTTGTGAAGCCAGCACTGAAGCAGTCTAATATGAAGCAATGCGAGTGGCTTGACCGCGGATGCGGATGCCATATGCCCCAAGAGCCTCTGAAACAATTTCAGTCGAACCGCCGTCCTGCCTCAGAACAAATTCAAGCAGTTCAGCACTGACTGGGCGCACTTCTTCGTGAGATGCGCTGTCATGTTGACCTAGTCCAACTCCATACCTAGAAAAGAGATTCTCTGCACAGGGGAGAGTTTGCTCTTTTTCCAGTTAATCTGAAGCCCTAAATGGCTGAGGTGTCTGAGCACCAAGTCCCTGTGTTCACATAGCTGATCTTGCGACTTGGCCAATATGAGCCAGTCGTTGAGATAGTTGATGTGGCGAATGCCCACCTCCTTCAATGGCGTAAGGGCGGCCTCCGCAAACTTCATGAAGATGCAGGGCGACAGGGACAGCCTGAAGGGAAGGAGGAGTGGGGGCGGGGTGGGATAGGGGTCCCATCTTAGGGACCTCCAAGTACCCTTTGGCCATCCGACTATCGAGGGTAGTGAGAGCGGAGGAGGCAGCGGAGTGGCTTTGGGAAAAAAAAGTTGCCTTTGCCAACTTTGTGACCTCCTTGTGCACTTCTGGGTTGAAAAGCACTGGAGCAGGATGCTGCTGTTCTGCATGCCCAGCCCTAAGATAACAATCCACTTGAGCCTGACACTCACTATGGCCCTGGAAAGCATGTCAGTCAGCTCTGGATCAGACTCGAACAACGTTTCTCTTCCCGAAGGGGGCCAGAGCAGCCTAATCTTCATCTTCAGAGGACTCGAGCTCACCCTCCAATGCAGCGATCGACATCCGGTCCTCCGCGGGAGCTCCGAATGTGATGCTGGGTCCTTCCTATGAGAAGGACCAGTGACCCCAGCCTGCGATAAAAAGAGGGATGGGAGGGCCATGGGGATCCAATGGACGTGCTCCCACCGTAATCTTCAGGTCACCCTGTTTATCCACCAAAGTGGCCCTCTGCTGTACAGAAGAACCAGATTGGCGGATAGCAGAGGGGACTCCACCTCTTTCGAGGTATCTTAGTCTCAACCTCAACATCGCGATGGTCATCTTCCTGCAGTGGGTGTATGGCTCATCTACAAACGCTCCCTCAGCATGATTATGGCCCAGACATGTGAGGCAATGATCGTGTCTGACAGACAGGGTCAGGAAATGACCACATCCAGAAACACACAGGTGGAATGACATATTTAAAAAGATGCAACGTCACACCTGTGATTTACTTTTAGGGAAATCTGCTCTTTGATGTTGAAACAGCCGCTGCACTCTGAACGCGCACACTCAGCACTTGCGACCTCCGCTGGAACGCGGCGTCACATGAACACATGACAGGAACAGAAACCCTCTTGTTCTGATACTCAGGAACAATGATTGTAGAGCAAGCCAATGCACATTGGCAAGTGAGATTTGCAACGCAAATTAACATCAGTGACTGACGAATTTGGGATCCCTATGGAAAACCATAGCATCCCTATGGATCTCTATTACAATCTGGAAAAGAACGCTGCGGAGACCACATCCTGCCTGTAGGGAGGTACCATGTGGAAAATACTCATATGGACTGACAAGGGGCAGTGCTACATATGGAAGATCTCTTTGGTAGATTCCGCCTATGCAGGGGTGGAGTCAATACCGTTACAGAGATGGCAGAGTAGACTCTGCCGAGGGAAAGAGACAGGCTTACCAACAGGGAAGCCTTACTGTGGAATACACATATGGGGTCACCCAGAGGGGGGACCACAACATATGGGCATCTAGACTAGTACAGGGACTGGAAAAGAACGCTGCGGAGACCACACCCTGCCTGTAGGGAGGTACCGTCTTGTTCTGATATTCATGAATGATGATTATAGTGCAGAGAAACAATCATCAGCTCGGCTCCGAAGTGAAAGCTTAATGCGAGTATTTGCACGCTGCCATATATACCCGGAAGCAGAGGTGCAGCTCAAGTTGCGAATCTCACTCGCCAATGTGCATTGGCTTGTTCTGTTACCACTGGAAAGGTGATTGGGCTCTCAGGCGAGATCCCAATTTGTCAGTCACTGACGTTAACATTGAATGTGACTGACTGAAAGGGAACTATGCTGTTTTTAAAATAACTGCCTATTGAAAATTTAGGTAAAAGTTCACCCAAAAATAAAAATTCTGTCATCATTTATTTCTGCTCACCCTCATGTTCCAAACCTGTATGACATTATTTCATTTTTGAAACAGAAAATAATTTTTTTTGAAGAATATTGGAAACCAAGTTGTTTGTTGACGATTGAGTTATATTGTATGGACAAAAGCACTCAAAATATATTATTTTATATTCCACAGAAAAATGAAAGAAAGTCACAGGTTTGGGACAACATAAGGGTAAATAAATGATGACAGAACATTAATTTATGAGTGAACTAATTTGTAGCATTGCTTCAGCACTAACATTGGCTAGTGATGAAGGCTGTCAGTACATTAACAAGTGGGGATGTTCATGTCTCACATTTTATCTGTGTAAAATCTTAGGGAAGCTGCAGACCAGAATCCACCACAGTGTGAAGGAGAGCTAAAACTGATGTGTGACTTGTGCCATAAAATGCTTTTGGCCTTTAGCCCTCATGTTGCGGCAAATGTACAATGAGCCCTCAGCTAGGTGTGAACTTACTCTGTGGCGTTTTGTTGCTTCCTTATTTCAATATTCTCACACATCTCGAGCATCAGAATGGAAAGAACTGTATAACTTTCTTGTAAGCTGCAGTATTAGTTTGTCATGCATAGATTTTGATGATGATTTTTGAATGAATTGTTCTAAATATATATTATAAATATATACAACCGTTCAAGTGTTTGGGGAGCCAAAAGCTTTGTTGAGCATAAGAGATTGCTTTTTTGTCAAAAACAAACAAAAAAACAACATAACCCCATACCTAAGTGTATATAGTAGTGTATATATCAGAGTAACAAGCAACAAGATCTTTCTTTTGCATTTAGTGTCTTTTGTCAAAGATTAACTCATTTTTCAGTTTATAAATGGATGTCACTCATTACTTGAAACTTCCAGCGGAATTCAATGGAACATGATTTATATTTTGGAACATTCAACCTCCTTTTATGCTTCCGTCTTCTCTCTAATGATCAGAACCAATCAGACGAGTCAGCTTTATGAGGGCTCCAGTAAAGCAAGCTCATTTTTGGACGATTAGTGTTGTTTTGGTAGGTAAGAACTGATCATCATGACCCAGAAATATCTTCAGGATTGTTGTGCAATCATCACAGGTGACTCCTATTCCAGTTTTTCCAGCCTGGTAGTGTGGGGGTTGTCTTAGTTGGCCTTTGTGCCATCCATTGCACTGGAGAACACACCCTATTAAAAATACATGCCTTTATAAGACACCTCCACAGTCAGAGGCCATGGATTTAGCGTGTACTATGACAGAACATCCAAAAAATGTACGGAGATCAAATCTTAAGTGTCATGACTGTCATGTGTATTTGCTAGAAAGAGAGTTATGAAAATGATGTGGGAAAAACAGAACAATTGTCATGCTGTATTTAGCACTGGGAGTGTCAGGAGAATCCAGCTCCACTGGTGTGGGCGGTTTGCTGCCAGTGTCATGGAGTTCCAACAGCCAGTATCCTTTCTTACAAAGCCTCAGGAAAGCAAGGCCAGTATCTTAAGTGCCTGAAGCTACTGTTGAAATCCTACACAGACTCATGGGAGGTGAATAACTGTGAGAAAGGAAAAATATATGCTGTCAACATTGTGCCAGAAGCCACTTTCATGAAAACTAAAAAAAAAAAAAAGCTTGGATGTGATCTGCTTAGTTTTGATTAAAAAAATAACTCACCAAGAAAGTAAGCATTTTATCATTATTTTCATGTCCAATATTTGTTGGTCATTTATACTGTGACACTGCTGGTTACCCAGCATGCTTTGCGGCCTGGAACAAATTAGAGTTATTTGCTAAGACAACAAAAGTGTGTGAAATGGTTTTAGGGCGTTATTCATAGCTTATTGTAGGTTTATATTTCACTGTCATATCACATGTTGTGTATGCGTGTTACCATTCTTGAGCTGTATATTCCCAGAGTGCCAGTCTATAGGTTGATTGTTTTAAAGGGATGATTCACCTAAAAATAAAATAAAAGTTCCATCATTACATTTACATTTAGTCATTTAGCAGACGCTTTTATCCAAAGCGACTTACAAATGAGAATAGTAGAATCAAATCAAAACAACATGAGAACAACAGTATGTAAGTGCTGTGTGAAGTCACAGTTAGGTCAGTAAAGTGCTCGTAGCAAGGAATTTATTTATTTATTTTTTATTTATTTTTTTTCCATCATTTATGTTGTCTTGGGTATTTCATATGAATGACTTTTCTCTGTGAAACACAAAAATGTGTGTTTTGAAGACCACTGGACCCTGTTGAATTTCAATGGGAAAATAAAAACAAACAAAAAAATACACTAAGACTGAATTCAATTTGTCAAGTCAAGTCAAGTCAAATTTATTTATATAGCGCTTTTTACAATTGGTAATTGTTTCAAAGCAGCTTTACATATTAGAAGCACAGAAAAAAGATAAGTGGTTAAAAATAAGCTGTACAAGCAAGCGTGGTAATATGTAACATATACAAGATGGTGCTACATTAAGCCAA
>RJVU01020258.1:2915269-2949219 GCA_003731715.1 Anabarilius grahami
TTGGTTGATTCTGACTCAATCAGAGCGGATGGCGGTTCAACATCGAGATGTTGTTCTCGCTCACATGAGAAGGTTGGGGTTGAGATTAAACGCAAAGAAAAGTGTGCTTTCTCCAGTTCAGAGGACCACTTATCTGGGCGTGGTATGGGATTCGGTGACTATGTGTGCCCGGCTATCCCCGGCTCGCATAACATCAATCCTCAATGCCGTCTCGGACATAAAGCTAGGCCAGTCACTCACTGTCAAACAGTTTCAGAGACTGTTAGGTCTTATGGCAGCAGCGTCCAACGTGACATCTTTTGGCCTGCTGAACATGAGGCCACTTCAGTGGTGGCTCAAAACCAAGGGGTTCTCACCGAGGGGGAATTTGTTTCGTACGATCAGAGTCACGCGGTGATGCCTACGTGCTCTATTCATATGGAAGCAACCTTGGTTTCTATCCCAGGGACCTGTGCTGGGGGCTCTCAGTCGTCGCGTCACGCTAACGACAGATGCATCCCTCACGGGCTGGGGGGCGATCATGAGTGGTCGCTCTGCTTGAGGTCTGTGGCAGGACCATCATCTCTTGTGGCACATAAACTGCCTGGAGATGATGGCGGTATTTCTAGCACTGAAATATTTCCTCCCAGACCTCAGGGACCATCATGTGTTAGTTCGATCAGACAACACATCGGTGGTCTCATATATAAATCATCAGGGGGGTCTGAGGTCACGCCCCTTGTACAAGCTGGCGAATCAGATCCTCCCGTGGTCCCAAGGGAAACTGCTCTCCCTCAGAGCAGTTTACATCCCGGGGTACCTGAATGTGGGAGCAGACGGGGATTGGAGACTTCACCCCAAGACGGTGAAGCTCTTATGGGAGAACTACGGCTCAGCCCAGGTGGATCTGTTTGCGTCTCGAGAGACGACTCACTGTCCACTGTGGTTCTTCATGTCAAACCCAGCACCTCTTGGGCTGGATGCTATGGTACAGCCGTGGCCGAGGCTACCGCTGTACGCTTTTCCCCCGATCGCACTGCTCCCGGGAGTTCTGGAGAGAGTTCGCCGAGACAGGGCCCGTCTTTTGCTAGTGGCCCCGTTCTGGCCGGCCCGAGTTTGGTTCTCGGACCTGGTATCTCTCCTCGACGGGTCTCCGATGGAGATCTCGATCAGGAAGGACCTTGTCTCTCAGGCGGGCGGTCTAATACTGCATCCCCGCCCGGAGTTATGGAAGCTGTGGGCGTGGCCTCTGGGGGGCACAGCTCATAGATTCCGGTCTCTCAACTGAGGTTGTTGAGACCATACTCCATTCCAGAGCTCCATCCACGAGGAAACTCTATGCCTTGAAGTGGAGATTTTTCACTTCTTGGTGTGAAAATCATCAGTGGGATCCAGTTAACTGCCCGGTTAACGCGGTGCTGGATTTCCTACTGGAGAGATTTTCTGCAGGGTTATCCCCCTCCACACTAAAGGTGTACGTGGTGGCCTTAGCTGCTTACCACGCTCCTTTCAGTGGAGTCTCCTTGGGGAGACACCCGCATGTGACTCGTTTCCTTCGTGGCACTCTGAGGCTGAGACCTGCAGTACGCACGAGAGTTCCGACATGGGATCTGGCCATTGTGTTACAAGGCCTGTCTATGGCCCCCTTCGAGCCTATCGAAGAGGTGGCAGAAAAGTTTTGACACTTAAGACAGTGTTTCTTATCATTATCTCTTCTCTCAAGAGAATTGGGGACATTCAAGCTCTGTCGGTTGCCCCATCGTGCTTGGAATTTGCGCCTGGCAATGTGAAGGCATTTCTTCATCCTAGACCGGGTTATATTCCTAAGGTTCTCACTAATACGGCGAGACCTATAGTACTGCAAGCCTTCTGTCCTCCTCCATTCACGTCATCGGACCAGGAAAAGTTGAATCTGCTATGTCCAGTACGGGCATTAGATGCGTATGTCCACAGAGCTGCCATGTGGAGAAAAGCTGAACAGCTGTTTGTTTGTTTTGGTGCACCTAGAAAGGGTCTACCGGCATCTAAGCAGAGAATGAGCAAGTGGGTGGTTGAGGCTATCTCACTTGCTTATGAGGCGTCTGGACAGCCTTCACATTTGGCTGTCCGGGCTCACTCTACTAGGAGTATGGCTGCCTCTAAGGCTTTTATTTCGGGGGTTTCCCTTACTGACATTTGTGATGCTGCAGGCTGGTCCTCACCGCACACATTTGTGAGGTTCTATGAATTAGACCTCGGCTCCACTCCAGGGGCGCAGGTGTTACTGTGAGTTGTGCGCTTCGGCTTCACACGAATGGTCACTTGCTCATATGGCGACGTTGGTATGGTCGTTCCCATAGCGACAACGCAGCGCGAGTTCCCTTGAAAGGGAACGTCTCGGTTATGTATATAACCTTAGTTCCCTGAATAGGGAACGAGATGCTGCGTCGCCCTGCCATACTCCCGGCATGCCTATAAGCGACTTGCTTCAGTTTTCAGAAGCTGAATGTGAGTGTTTTCGGGCCGGCTTTATAGTTCCTGGTCGGTGACGTCACCCGCCTATGACGTTCCGTCTCCCNTTATCTTTTTTCTGTGCTTCTAATATGTAAAGCTGCTTTGAAACAATTACCAATTGTAAAAAGCGCTATATAAATAAATTTGACTTGACTTGACTTGACTAAGGTTATATACATAACCGAGACGTTTTGAGAGCGAATACAAAGTTTCTTGGTGGAACGCTATATTTTTGTGAGAGAATGATAAAGTTTTGAGAGTGAATGCAAAGTTTCTTGGGAGAATGCAATATTTTTGTGAAAGAAGGCAAAAGATTGGAGAATGAATACAAAGTTTCTTGGCAGAGCGCAGTTTTTTTTGAGAGAACGATAAAGTTTTGAGAGCAAATGCAAAGTTTCTAGGGGGATTGCAATACTTTTGCGAGAGAACACAAACGTTTAGAGGGTGAATACAAAGATTCTTGGAGGAACGCAATATTTCTGTGAGAGAACGATAAAGTTTTGAGAGCGAATACAAAGTTTCTTGGAATAACGCTATATTTTTGTGAGAGAACGATAAAGTTTTGAGAGTGAATGCAAAGTTTCTTGGGGAAATCCAATGTTTTTGAGAGGGAATGCAAACTTAAGCGAAGAAGCAAAGTTTGTCAGGGGAATGCAATACTTTTGCTAGAGAAAACGTCTCGGGTTACAGATGTAACCCCTGTTCCCTGAGTAAGGGAACGAGACGCTACGTCAATGACGTTACGGGAACCCTCTGCATTTTGTGTTCGTGAAGCACCTCTGTATCCAACCAATGAGGAAACGTGACGTCAGAGGCGGGTGACGTCACGGACCAGGAAACTATAAAGCATACCCAGAACAAAGAACGCTAGCTTCTGGAATATGTCTGAAGCAAGACGCTCACAGGTATGCCGGGGGTACGGCAACGTGACGTAGCGTCTCGTTCCCTTACTCAGGGAACAGGGGTTACATCTGTAACCCGAGACGTTCCCTTTCGTGGGAACTATCGACGCTACGTCAATGACGTTATGGGAACGCTATCCCAACTACGCCGTATCACCAAGTACCTGTCTGTTATCTTGTAGACAGAACTGAGGACCCCAGAGAGGAGCCTACGTCCAGGTTGTAAAACCTAATTAATGTGTGCTGGGATGACCATCCAGCAGAACCACATATGTAATTAATGGATACTCCTGACATTAAGGCCTTTGAGGCCGCCATACCCCTAGTCGAGTGAACACGGACAGCTAATGGAGATGGCTGTCCGGCCGCCTCATAAGCAAGTGAGATAGCCTCGACCACCCACTTGCTCATTCTCTGCTTAGATGCTGGACCTCCTTTCTTATGAGACCCATAACACACAAACAATTGATCTGTTTTGCCCCACAGGGCAGCTCTGTGGACATATGCATCTAAAGCCCTCACTGGGCAGAGCAGATTGAGTTTCTCCTGATCCGAAGTTGTAAATGGAGGAAGATAGAAGACCTGAAGTACGATGGGACCTGGGACGTTGGTGGGGACCTTAGGCATATAGCCTGGTCCAGTGTGCAGGAACGCTTTGACCATTCCAGGTGCGAATTCCAAACACAAAGAAGCAGCTGAAAGTGCTTGAAGATCTCCTATTCTTTTAAGAGATGAAATAGCCTGTAGAAATATGGTCTTTAAGGGTGAGGAATTTCTCTGAAATTTCCTCTAGTGGTTCGGAGGGAGCCTCAGCTAACCCTTCTAATACCACGGCCAAGTCCCAGGCCGGAGTCCTTGTACGTACTGAAGGCCTCAGCCTCAGAGTACCACGGAGGAAGCGTATAAAAAAGGGGGGGGGTCTCGACCTACCATGGAATCCCCCAGAGGTGTATGGCCGAAATGGCCGCAAGATAAACCTTCAAGGTTGAAGGGGATAAAACCATCCGAGAACTTGTCTTGGAGAAATTTAAGCACAAGGCTAATAGATGAGTGGACAGGGTCCATATTGCTTTTTCTACACCAAGTAGAGAACAGTTTTCATTTATACGCATACAACTTCCTCGTGGAGGGAGCTCTGGAGTGGAGTATGGTCTCCACAACCTCAGTTGGGAGACCAGCATCTATGAGCCTGGCCCCCTCAGAGGCCAGGCCCACAGTCTCCGTAGTTCTGGGCGTGGATGAATTATCATGCCGCCCGCTTGAGACAGGAGGTCCTGCCTGAGAGGAAGCTCCATCAGGGAGCCATCTAGAAGTGACACTAGGTCTGAGAACCATATTTTGGTTGGCCAGTACAGGGCTATCAATATTAGACTGACCCCTTCCTGGCGTACTTTCTCCAGAACTCCCGGGAGCAGAGCGAACGGGGAAATGCATACAGACGCAGCCTCGGCCACGTCTGTACCATGGCATCCAGACCCAATGGTGCTGAATGAGATAGGGAGAACCACAGTGGACACTGGGTTGATTCCCCTGAAGCAAATAGGTCGATTTCAGCTCGACCGAAGTTTTCCAAATTGAGCTCCACACCTCAGTGTGGAGACTCCATTCCCCGGGCCTCGGCCCCTGCCTCGACAGGGCGTCTGCTCCCACATTTTAATGCCCTCAGGTCTGGGAGGAAGTATTTTACTGCAAAAAACACCGCCATCATCTCCAGCCGATTTATGTGCCAGGAGAGCTGATGGTCCTCCCAGAGACCCTGAGCTGAGCGACCACTCATGATCGCCCCCCAGCCCGTGAGGGAAGCATCTGTCGTTAGCATTACGCGACGACGAGGAGTTCCCAACACGGGTCCCTGGGACAGGAACCAAGGCTTTTTGCACATGACCAGAGCACGAAGGCATCGCCGCGTGACTTTGATCATGCGAAAAGGATTTCCCCTCGGAGAAAACCCCTTGGTCCTGAGCCACCACTGTAAGGGTCTCATGTACAGGAGGCCAATAGTAATAACGTTGGACGCAGCTGCCATCAGACCCAACAGTCTCTGAAACTGTTTTACAGTGAGTGACTGGCCTAACTTCACCCCTTTCACGGCCCCGAGAATGGAATTCACACGAGCAGGGGTCAATTGCGCCTGCATCGTGGTGGAATCCCAGATTACACCTAGGTAGTTTGCAACCTGACTCGGGACCAGCACACTCTTTTTGGCATTGAGCCTCAACCCAAGCCTTTTCATGTGCGACAGAACAACATCTCGATGTTGAACTGCCAGACGTTCCGTTTGAGCTAATATCAACCAATCGTCGATATAGTTCAGTACGCGGATGCCCTGGAGTCTCAGCGGAGCCAGAGCAGCATCCACGCACTTCGTGAACGTGCGGGGTGATAGAGATAGGCCGAAAGGAAGAACCCTGTATTGGTAAGCTTCGCCCCCGAAAGCAAACCTGAGGAACTTCCTGTGAGAAGGATGGATGGATACATGGAAGTATGCGTCTTTTAAATCTATTGCCACAAACCAGTCCTCGGACCTGATCTGAGGGATAATCTGTTTGAGTGTAAGCATTTTGAACTTCAACTTCTTTACAGATCGATTTAACACACGTAAATCTATGATCGGACGCAACCCTCCATCCTTCTTTGGAACAATGAAGTAGCGGCTGTAAAAGCCCGACATTTTGCTGGGAGGAGGAACCCTTTCTATAGCTCCTTTTTGCAAAAGCGTCGTAACCTCTTGTTCCATCACCAGAGACTGCTCTGGAGCTACCACTGTGGGAAGAACTCCGTTGAACTTGGGCGGTGGAGAACCGAACTGAATTCTGTAACCCTGTTCTATCATGAGCAGCACCCATTTTGAGATGCTTGGGAGACATTTCCATTCTGCCAAATATTCTACTAAGGGAACCAGTCCCTCGAGACTGGTCTCTGGTGTTTTTTGAGCACTTGGCTCGTTTATCTGACGCGGCGCACCGGCAGACAAACGAATCGAGCGCTGACCGACTCTCCTCGGAGGACCGGTGGAGACCGCTGCGCCCTGAAGCACACTGGGTGGCAGGGTTAGCAGAAACGGCCCCCTGAGGGCGCCAAAGAGGGATGGGTACCAAGTATTTTAATACCCAACCTTCTCTGGAGGGGTTGCCCTTCAATGTCCCGCGCCACTGGCATCAGGACCTCTTCGAAGCCTTCTTGGTGATAATTACAGTCCGCAGATCTGTGATACCCCACAAAGACTTCGGCTGTGTCGCCTGTCCCTGTCCCCAAGCTTTCTGCGGGGGACCAAGGGTGGCGACACTTTTTGGATGCACGGTCAGACCAGTGCCCTGAAACGGCGAACCGGCAGGGAACACCTGAACTGACCGCTCTACAATCCTCCTCTTTCTTAGAGGAACACTGGAAACCACTGCGCCCTGAAGCACACGAGGTGGCAGGGTTGGCAGAACGGTCTCCTTTATTTTCTTTTAAATTCCTCAGAATTTAAGGTATTCCATATTTCATTTAATCCTCAAATTAAATGCAGCCAGTTCTTATATAAATATATATTTTTTGAACAGACTGAATATATTTAGAATACAAAAAAGAATTATAGCTCTTAATAATTCACAAGGTATTTTAGGGAAAGAGAGAAAGGGAACTCCCGTCTACTCAGATCCCTTAATATATACATATACACACACACATGCATAATTACGGACACGTGATATATGCGCAGCCTCGGCAAACGCAAGACCCGAGCCGTATATTCATTCTTGCAGACTTAATCTACGCGCTGCCTCGGCAACGCACGATCCGAGCCATATATTCTTTAATGAAAACTCAATCTACGCGCTGCCTCGGCAACGCGAGATCTGAGCCATATATTCTTCAAAGCTTTGCGTTAGACTTTTATTCCCTCGAGAATAAAGCCAACAGGAGTGGAGCTACAAAACTCCCGCTAGTACATACTTTTCTTCGGGACATTTTTATGAATGAACACTGTCACTGTCAGTTGTGAGCTGACGTGCAAGCTCCACTCCCAGCAACGACACATAAATCGTGTGTATCCCAACTCGCTTTGTAGTGTAGCACAGGGGAAAATTCAAACTGCTGTTCACGATTGATTTGTTATAAACGTGTGATTTTGAAACACGATATGTGTGTGACTGTGAGGTGGCGATCCTCAGATCGATATCACAATATCCACCTCCTCAGAGCTGGACATGTGAGTATCGGTGCCTCAACCCGGGGGAAGAAACCGCAGAGCGTGCTTCCACCTGAGAGACGGCACTGAACCTGGCAGGTAAGAGCAGAGAAAGGGCGGCGCCCGTCTCTAACCCCTCTGTCAGATCCATTTGTGAACCCCACGAATGGAGCCTCCGCCCTGCCTCAGCAGAAGCGGGACCCGATCCGCGGGGAACGCTGGAACAGTGTCCTGAAAGTGAGTTTTTACAGTGCACACAGACGGCTCCCTCGAGAGCTGCCTGGGCTCACTCCCATTTCACTGCTGTTTCTCGCCATAATACGTGTCTTTTTTATATAAATATATGGATTGGTGTGAGATAGCCTACTCTTGTCCTCAGACAAAGAGATCGTGACTTGTTTATATGTGATAAGACAAACAACACCAAATAAGACACACAAGATACAGAGAGCGCTTGCTGAAGACAACAGAAGCTAGCGTTCTTTGTTCTGGGTATGCTTTATAGTTTCCTGGTCCGTGACGTCACCCGCCTCTGACGTCACGTTTCCTCATTGGTTGGATACAGAGGTGCTTCACGAACACAAAATGCAGAGGGTTCCCGTAACGTCATTGACGTAGCGTCGATAGTTCCCACGAAAGGGAACAAAAGTTTTGAGAGCGAATACAAAGTTTCTTGGTGGAACGCTATATTTTTGTGAGAGAATGATAAAGTTTTGAGAGTGAATGCAAAGTTTCTTGGAATAACGCTATATTTTTGTGAGAGAACGATAAAGTTTTGAGAGTGAATGCAAAGTTTCTTGGGGAAATTCTATGTTTTTGAGAGGGAATGCAAACTCAAGAGTAGAAGCAAAGTTTGTCAGGGGAATGCAATACTTTTGCTAGAGAAAACGATAAAGTTTTGAGAGCGAATACAAAGTTTCTTGGTGGAACGCTATATTTTTGTGAGAGAACGATAACGTTTTGAGAGTGAATGCAAAGTTTCTTGGGGAAATTCTATGTTTTTGAGAGGGAATGCAAACTTAAGAGTAAAAGCAAAGTTTGTCAGGGGAATGCAATACTTTTGCTAGAGAAAACAAAAGTTTTGAGAGTGAATACAAAGTTTCTTGGGAGAATGCAATATTTTTGTGAGAGAACGCAAAAGATTGGAGAATGAATACAAAGTTTCTTGGCAGAGCGCAATTTTTTTGAGAGAACTATAAAGGTTTGAGAGTAAATGCAAAGTTTCTAGGGGGAATGCAATACTTTTGCGAGAGAACAAACGTTTAGAGGGTGAATACAAAGATTCTTGGAGGAACGCAATATTTCTGTTAGAGAACGATAAAGTTTTGAGAGTGAATGCTAATTTTCTTGGGGGAACGCAATATTTTTGTGAGTGAACGCAAATTATTTGAGAGCGAATGCAAAGTTTCTCTGGTGAAACACAATAGCTAAAGTCATAATTAATAGTTTATCATGATATTGAGAATTGGACCCTAATCTAAAGTGTGACCCTTTTGCAGGAAAATGCAAAAGCATTGAAATACAATTTTGCCTTATTTCATTCCCAATCATCGTGTCCATTTAGGGTCTCCGTGTGGACCACTATCATGAGATTTTATGGTGATCTTTGTCTGTTTTGAAACTTGGCAGTTTAAATTACCATCCACTTTCTTTGTATGGAAAACAGGAGCTCAGACCTTCTGCCTAAGATCTCCTTTTGTGTCCTTTTGTCCTTTTGTAAGATCAGTGTTGCATGCAGCATATTAAGGGTAAGTAAATGCTTTTCATTGTTCAGTCCAAAAGTTTACTTGATCCTACATGGGCACTTCAGAGAGTCTGGGGCTGAATTCTCACAATTTTCCAAAATAGTCATTGCCTGACCCTCTCTACCTTATAATATCACAATTTTACCTAGTTACAGGGATGCTACACCTCCATCTTGGTTTGTCTGAAGGGGCTGAGGAGTGCTATTTCCTGTGCTGAGCGTGAAAGAAAGAAAAAGAAGAAGAAAAAAGAACAGAGAAAGAGGGAGAGAGAAAGAGACTGCTGCAAAGGCCTCTGGGTATTGGTTTGTGGTTATGCAGTCGGAGAGCTATGTTCACAATTTGAAGCGAGAGGAGGAAGGAGGAGCGGGAGGGGGGCTTCCACTTTCCTTCCTACCGCTCACCAAATTCATACAGCCACTGCCAAGGGGGAAACTCCCAAAGCGGGACCCATTTAGGGCAAAACAGCCTGAAAACACACAAAAATATTATTACCGAACCCTTAAGCTTGCAAAGAACTTTGCACTCGCTCGAGGAGGGAACAAACTTTAACGACATGGGCAGAAAACTGAGGGTTATTTGTTTGCACCTGTGTGGAGCCCGGGTGAAAGGAGATGTGTGGAAAGAGACATCTGTGGAGAGGTGGAGGAAAGTGAGAGAAGGCTGGAGGGAGTTGTATGTGTGGGGAGAGAGAGGCAGATAACTGGAGGAAAACTGTGAAACAGTGGTTTGATAAAAATGGGTGCACAGCTGTCAATAGCTGAAGTGAAAACAGGAAACAAATGAAGATGACATCTCCCAACACATCTGACAACCCCATGATGACATTCAGAAGGTATTTTAGGATGCAAGAAGGAGAGAGAATTCTTGGCCGGACGCCGTAAAGAATAAGTTTTGACCTCTGTCCGATCACACAGACCCCCGGCGCGCGATATCACGGCATGCCCTCCTCGCGGGTATGAGGCACACATTAGGCCTCAGAATCTGAGTGTTAGCAACTTGCTCGCTCTGTTCACACTCTCACATCCTGAGCAGGCGTTTGAGCGTTGCGGACTGAAAAGGTCAGTGGAACGTAACCACAGAGGAGCTGAAGGAGCCGGTTGTGACAACCAAGGGCCTAACACTGGTCTCACATCTATGTATGGAGTATGGTGTCACTTACTCAGCAAACCCTTATCGCAAAGATGTCCCTGACACTGTGGAAGCATTTCCTTGTCAACATAACAAAAAAGAAAAGTTTAATTTAATTCAATTGATTTTTTGTTTTATATTTTATATTGTGTTTTAAAATTTGTTAAATAAAAAATGTAATTAAATTTACAAAATAAGTAATGAAAAATAACAGTGTAAAAGCATTTCCAGAAGCATGTCAACATAACATAAAATGAAGTTACATTTAATTTAATTAGATTCATATTTTATTTTTAATTTAGTATTTTTATTTAATATTTAAAATTAAATAAGCAATTAAAGTAAAATAACAGTGTAGATGCATTTCCAGAAAAAAAAATGTATCATGTATTTTAACTTTTATAGCCACCCTTTGCCCAGATAAATCAACCATAGTGTTATTTTAGTATTATTGAGGTACTATTTCTATTATAGTTTTAATGTTTTGAATTCATTTTTTAATTTGTTTAATTTTAAAGTATTACTCATTTTGTTTGTTTTTGTATTTTATTTTATTTTATTTTTTGTAAATAGTATCTTTTATCATAGTTTTACTCATCAAGATAAATGAGAAATGTTTCTTTGGCTAAAATAATTTATTTTATTTTATTTCAAGGAACAAAAATTAACTTTAGTTTTAGTTATCTATAATAACCCTGCATGCATGGGCCCATCCTGGGCTATGTCTTTTCAACTGCACTGAAGTAGTTATTTTGTATGGTGAGCATGTATTGACTGCTTTTCTTTCATCTTCATCAATATGAAGATGAATGACATCTTCATCATTTTTTTTTAAATGTATTTATTTAAAAAACAAAGAAAAAAACATATAGGCACAATTTATTTTATATTCAAGCATTCGGCTTTAAAAGCCTTCAGGCCAAAAATTTTTTTAGATCATGAGAAACATAAATTTAGCCAAATTCCAACCTTTTGGTTCTGCAGTTCTTTGATTACATCACTTGTACTGTCTAGCCCACATAAACGTATGGTATGACAAATTTCACCTCTTTCATTTGGCATTGTGCCTTCTTCTCCAAAATGTCACAGAGACCACTGTTTCTCCACTGTACTGTAATGAGTAGGAAGACTCATGGTAGTAACCGTCTGTGGATAAAGTAGTTTGTGTGGGCTGGTATTGGTTGTCTGTGAATGGCGCGATCAGTGAGAGGTTAAGGCAGGTCAGATGTGAGACACTTCTCACTCAAGCACACACAGTTTGGGTGGAGCATTATTTAAAAGCTATTGTTTCTGCCCCGACAGGAGGATCCAGATCTCAGATCCAGAGCTATATTGTCAGCAGCGCATTGTGGGTTCAAAAATCTGAGGTGGGATATTCCCTAATGTCTGGCAAATTACATAAGGCATGAACATCTTCAAATGACATGAAGATGTTTAAAGGAGATCCCATATTTACTTACTATGATTCTGCAGAAATAATAATAAAGATGGTGCTAATGATACTTGATCTGACTTGGTAGCCTACTGGCAGATGGAATGAGCAACCAACCCTCACACATAAGGCCAACACAAACACACCACCACCTACTAGGGGCCTTGCATTGCAAACCCATCAGGAGGGAACAATTTTGGTAGCCTAATAATTAACATTATCAATGTTCATAATTTAATTAATATGAATAAAAATATCTGACAACGTCTCTATTTATATTAGACAGTGTGTATATATAAAAGTGCTATATAAAAAGTATATGAGCTATATAAAAGGTATATAAAAAGGTCTTTTGTGTGATGACTCAAAAGAATCAGTGAATCGTTTATACCAGATTCATTGAAAGGAACCGGTGCTCAACAAAAACGAAGTAGTACATATAAGGATGACAAGCGAATCACAATCTAGTATGTAAATAGTGATAGAAAGAAGACCAATCACATTGCAGTTTGGGAATATTACGATGACGTGACGTCCTCTGCATCGGCAAGGATGGAAGCTGAGCGTCTGAGTCAGCGGGAGTTTTTAAACGGTAATCTTTCATTTTTCGGAGAAGTATGGCGTTTACAAAACGTAACAAAGCACATCTACTGAAGGTTTCTAAAAAAGTCAATTAAGCAGTTTGGCTGAATTTATTTCAGACGTTTAAGTCTTTCTGTTGACTTATTGCACATATTGCAGACAGTAACCAAACAGAATTGACACTTCACCGGGAGTTTGATTGACAGGCGATATAACCAGTCATACCGCCGAAACGCCTCTCGGGCATCCAAGTGCAGCTCCTATCATGATGGGGAAACATCAGATTCTCTAAAGCTGTTTGTCAAGCTTTCGATTAAATTTCATATTTAAAATCACCAATGAAATCTGAAAATAACTGTCTCATAAATTTTGTTTCTAAATGCTCTAATCATGACAAAAAACTGTATTTTTCAGGCTGGATCAACCTAATGCGCATGCGCAGTCCTAAATGTGCATCTCTTGTGCCTTATTTCGGAGGCGCGCGTCTGACTGTTTCTACAGAAACAGGAGCTGGCCGCTGCAGTGGTGCGATGACTTTACCAATACCGATTGGCTCTTATTTGGAAGGCGGGACTTATTCCGCCATATTGCGCGTTGCACTTTCTCTCATTCATAATAATATGAGTGATGTGTCTTGTGTTTTTCTATAGTCTTTGGGGGAGTGAGTATTAAAGGGTTAGTTCACCCAAAAATGAAAATTCTGTCATTTATTACTTACCCTCATGCCGTTCCACACCCGTAAGACCTTTGTTAATCTTCGGAACACAAATTAAGATATTTTAGTTGAAATCCGATGGCTCCGTGAGGCCTTAATAGGGAGCAATGACATTTCCTCTCTCAAGATCCATAAAGGTACTAAAAACATATTTAAATCAGTTCATGTGAGTACTGTGGTTCAATATTAATATTATAAAGCGACGAGAATATTTTGGTGCGCCAAAAAAAACAAAATAACGACTTATAAAGTGATGGCCGATTTCAAAACACTGCTTCAGGAAGCTTCGGAGCATAAAGAATCAGTGTATCAAATCTGCTGTTCGGAGCGTCAAAGTCACGTGATTTCAGCAGTTTGGCGGTTTGACACGCGATCTGAATTAATATTTCGATACACTGATTCATAATGCTCCGATGCTTCATGAAGCAGTGTTTTGAAATTGGCCATCACTAAATAAGTCGTTATTTTGTTTTTTTTGGTGCACCAAAAATATTCTCGTCGCTTTATAATATTAATATTGAACCACTGTACTCACATGAACTGATTTAACTATGTTTTTAGTACCTTTATGGATCTTGAGAGAGGAAATGTCATTGCTCCCTATGCAGGCCTCACGGAGACATCGGATTTCAACTAAAATATCTTAATTTGTGTTCCGAAGATTAACGAAGGTCTTACGGGTGTGGAACGGCATGAGGGTGAGTAATAAATGACAGTATTTTCATTTTTGGGGGAACTAACCCTTTAACGTTGGTGGACTTGAACTTGAAAAACTATGTGTAGGCTACTCACGTCTTTCCACGGTTGAAACCACATTCCGTATGATGGTCATTCATGTTTATTTGATGCTATAAATTAACTAGAAGAAAGAGATGATCTGTTCACGAGCCGCTTGAACTGAGGCACTACAGCGATCTGTCAGGACACATTAAAGAGCCACAAAATGGTATTTATTGTTTAATCTTCTTTACAAATGACAATATTTGAAATTTGAAACTTTGTTTCATATCAGAAGTAACCTGCTCTGTCTTGTCTGTCGACAAGTTGTCAGTGTCCTCTTTGCTCCGCAATGTATTTATCACTGCGTGAGCACTTGATGTGTGGAGTGAGATCGCCATGGCTTGTCGGACATAGCAACAGTAACTAAATGGGGCGGGTCTTTGCGAACTGTCAGTTCACTTGAGTTACAGGTGTTGAACCTAATGGCGTCCCATTCATGTGTCGGTGTTGAATAGCATGGATCATTTCCCGTATCTGCTGTCGAATATGGAATTGAGTTCACACAGGGCTGTTTCTGACATGTTGTAAATTGATTTTCCGGTTTACTTTCTATAGAGACTTAGTTGACCCTCTCTCTCTCTCCCACTAGCACTCCAACTAATAAAAACAAAACCTCACTCTGTGTCAACGGCCTATCATAGAAACAGCCCCGAGTTCACAAATAATGACAATAATAATAAAAAGAAAGAAAACCGTTGATTTGTGGTGAACATACAGTATGAAGGCTGTGGTTTTTATGTGCTGTTTAGTTCCTAACTCATACCGTTTCTTCTGTATGGGTATGTTTCTCTCTGTGGCTATGGGCCTTTCATCACAACAGAAGTAGGTTGAATAATTAGGAAATTGTGTAGAGTCTGGATGCTGCTGGAGGTTAAGTGGTGGGAGTGACTTAAGTGTGCGATAGTGGAAAGTCTTAGTGTACAGAAACAAACTGACACTTGTGCATGGACAAAAACACTCATGCACACACATGTACATGTGCACGTGCATGCAGGATTGCAAACACATACCAATACATATCAGGCTGATTCAGTTTGTATATACAGACGCATATGAGCATTCACACATGATGAGCTGGTGTTAACACTTAACCCCCCTCTCTGTCTGTACAGAAATAGTGATAGCTGTTAATGTGAACCATCGTGTCCATACACCCCGAACCACTCGAGACCGCAGGACTGCACTCTTGTCTTTTTATAGAGACTCAGAGCGGGTTTCTCAGCCCTTTTATCTGTGAGAAAAAGATATGTGCAATGCCTCTCAGTGGCCCGCTTTACCTTAACAACAAAGATAACTGGTGTAATTATGTAACAAGCTGGAACTGAACTTTCAGTGTTTACCTGTCTCTGTGTCTTTCATTGTACCATTTTTATGTCCGATTTAAAAATACAATGGTGAACGGCATGACTACAAATGCAGTTTTCATACCAGCTGAAGCCATATCCAAAACACCCAGTTTACCCAAGACTGATGCTGCCTCCAAGTGGCAGAGGCTTTTTTTGTTTTGTTCTTCTGTTAAATTTTAGTCTGTTTTTTTCCACTCTAACTAGGAAAGTAGTGTTTTTCCCAAGTGTCCAGCAGATGTCATCATTTCACAAACAATATAGGTAGAAGTACATTGTGTTTTGAAGAAATAGTTCATCCAAAAGTGAGTTCTGTCATTATTTACTCACCCTCATATGCNTTTTTTTTTTTTTTTTTTGCATGGAAGATAAAATTAGAAAACTATCATACAATAGTTTTGTGTGAGGAACAGAAACAGTTAAATCTAAGCCTAGTTTCACAGATTAGGCCTTAGTTCAATTTGGACATTATAGCTTTTATAAACATGCCTAGAGAGAGAGAGAGAGAGAGAGAGAGAGAGAGAGAGAGAGAGAGAGAGAGAGAGAGAGAGAGAAACATTACTGGTGTGCATCTTGAGACAAAACGATGGCAGTTTAAGTCGTTTTCAGTTAAAATAGCTCAATAATGCATTTTAGTCTGGGACTAGGCTAAAGCCTTGTCTGTGAAGCTGGTTGCATAAACCACTTAGACTAGTCTTAAAAGTTAAGACACTATTGTTTTTCTTGAAGAGTGGTCCTAATTTTTTTAAGTCTGTTACATAAAAAAGTAGATTGGTGTAATTTGAATTGGAAAAATAGCATTGATAACCCCTTGGTTAACTGCAAGTTGGTCAAACTAGTTCTTAAGACACAGTCTTAATATAATGACTAAGTTTATGCAACTGGCCCCAGGGGCTAAAGGGCAAGAGTATCAGACTTAAATTTTAGATTTTTGTGTGTTTGTTTGTTTGTTTGTTTGTTTGTTTGTTTTGTGAGTAATGACAGATATAATTAAAATAATTGTATATTTGTCTGAATTTTCTTTTAAAAAATGTAGGGTACAACAGGGCTAAAGATGCCTTTGGTTTTATTTTCATGTAAACCACTAGATAGCAAAAAACTTGCCGGAGCACTTTCCCAAACATCCGCTTTTCAAGATGCACAAGCAAATTTGTCTGATCCTTGATGCGATCGCGGGCAGCAGTGCAAAGTTGATTCTGAGGTAGTTTGATCAAATATTTGATGTTTTTTTTTTTTTAAATGTTGTTGATTTAAGTAGCAAATGAGAATCAATTAAATTAAAGTTTGTATTTTCCGACAAATGTCTTCTTAATGATTTTTGTTCAAGGTAGTAATGGAAGAATATGTAAAAGTATGGTATTTGGGGTAAAAAGTGCACCTGCTTTTGGGGCAAAAGGCACAATTAACATGATAATAATCAACTGACTGACTTTTCCATTTGTTGACATGACATGGTTACTTGGTTAGATTCACACTGTCAGAAAAAAAAGGAACAGTGCTTGTCACTGGGGCAGTACCCTAAGACACAAAGGTAAAAAGGTACTAAAATGTATCTTTAAGGTACTAATATGCACTTTTAAAGTCCCCCTGTGGTGAAAATCAGGTTTTTAATGTTGTTTATATGTCTATGTGGCATTTTTAATATGATTTAAGACAAACCATGTGCAAATTCATAAGTCAACACCATTTCTGAGTATTTTGTCCTTAAATCTGCAGTGATAAAAATACAGTCTCAAAACCGCAGTTTGAAATCGCTGGTGTTTCTGACGCCACAAACTTTAGCATATCACTAACAGCGAGCAGGTTATCCTGGTATATTTTTCTGTTGATATGAAAAATCATGTAGATTTATCAATATGGCGGGTGTATGATGTATATTACAATATTACGATGAACTATATGCATTTCTCCACTGACGTTCTGAGTTGTTCAAAGCGTTTGTAACATTTTATTGATTTTAAAGTATTAATATGTACCTTTAAGGAATTAATATGCACCATTTAGGGGTAAGAAGGAACAGAGATGTACCTTTTCACTTTTGTACCTTATGGTACTGCATCAGTGACAAGCACTGCACCTTTTTTTTCTGACAGTGCAGATGGTAAATATCATATATCAAATTGGGTATCCACCTTAGAGATAATGCATATATTTATAATTAAACAATCATATTTAAACATTTTATGATATTAATCATATCATTCATTGTTACTACTGTAAATCTATATTAAATATTATGGGATCTCCTTCAATGCTTTCAGAATCTTCACTTTTAAAAATATTTTTGTTTCTGTATTCTTAAAATCTATTTTTATATTAACATATTTATTGATGGTATATTCATTGAACAAAATTGAATTCTTTTATTTATCAAAAAAACAGAAAATAGTACAAACTTTGCTAAAGTGATTCTTTTGAACAAGTATTAACCTAGACGTTATTAAAAACATTATTTTAGCTTAAGTATTTGTATCAATAATGTGTGCCTTTTGCCCCATGCTGGGGAGCCTTTTACCCTTTGTATGGGGTAAAAGGCCCCCCTCGCCACCACATACATACACACACACACACACACATATATATTTATATTATATTTTATTACTTACTACACATTTTTTTTTATTACACATTTTTTCTCAGGGTGTGCCTTTAGCCCTGTTGTAGCCTACATCATGTCCCTGTATTTCTGTTGTTCATATGTAAAGTCATGAATTTTTTGTCTTTATTTTCAATTAATTTTAATTATGAAATATAAGATGACAATTATCCATGAATTCATCCTGTAATTTACAGTACCAACAATAGTCAAACTCGTTTAGGTCTTTTTCTTGGTCATTGTTATGGTTTGATATGGCTGGAGTTTTCATTTTATACATATAAAATACTATTTATTTCTCTGGAGGTAAAAAAAACCTTAGCAAATTCAATGCTAAATTTTTTTATAGGATTATATTATCTGTTGACTGTCCTCTTCTCAGCCACATTCATCCCGCTGCCTGTAGTGCATCTGTGATCCTGAAGATGGCAGCATCCTATAGCAAATCCCGCTATCATCGTAGTGGTCCAAATTCAGAAGACTGCAGTTAGAGCATTTAAATTTACAAGCAGAAGCGCTTTGAATTATTACAACTATATTTCATCAGTCTGTTAGACTATGATTCAGTTCTCAGTTACAATCTAACTCCATTCAAGTCATATGAGGGTCCCAGTGAAAATGATAAAACATCGAGGAGCCTATTTTAAAATTCTATTGACAGCATCTGCTATTATTAATTAGCACTTGGTTGAACCAAAGTCTCTCTCGCTCTCTTATTCAAACAGCTTTACATTCATTCCTCTCTGCATGTGTTTTAGTGGGTATATGTTTGTTATGAAAGGTCTGAGCAGATGAAAACAGCGAGAACGCAGGGTGAGTCAGAAAACTCTCGCGATGAGATGGTGGCAGAGAGGATCTAGCGAACGGAAAACAATTACACAGTCACTGAATCCTCTTCGAAGTTCTGATGAGGGCGGTTAGCGATGGCAGTGACCACGTAATGGCGTGTGTGTAATTCGGTAATGCTTCTCATTGCTCAGCGACTCCAGATCTAAGCTGCCTAAAGACGACACAATTTGTCAATTGACTCCAGGCCATTAAAAAGTAACAGATCATCAAACTTTAGGGCATATTTAGATTACTGAATGCAGACTCATTCAAAAGAGCGTAATTATGTCATAACTTGGTCATTTGTACATTGTGATGTATTAATGTCGATTACAGTCTAAGATAGTAAAGTTAATTCTGTGTCATTCAGCTCAGTTATTTTCTCAAAAATGCATAATCTGGGGCCAGTTGCATAAACTTAGTCACTATATTAAGACTGTGTCTTAATAACTAGTTTGACCAACTTGCAGTTAACCAAGGGGTTATCAATGATATTTTTCCAATTCAAAATACAGCAATCTACCTTTTTATGTAACGGACTTTAAAAAATTAGGACCACTTTTAAAGAAAAACATTAGTGTCTTAACTTTTAAGACTATAGTCTAAGTGGTTTATGCAACTGGCCCCTGCTCTCCGCAGTTCGCCGTAGACTTATTCAGTTCTGTTAAAGAGTCAAATGTTTGTTCAGAGGAAAATTAAATGCAAACATGTCACTCTATGCATGGAGTTTACTAGATGAAATAACACTGCTTCATATTTAACATGAATAAAGGAGGTTATGTATGTTTTAGGTATTTTTAACCTTTTTTTTTTTTTTTTTNTGGGGGAAAACGCCCCCCTTAAGGACTTTTATTTATTTTTTTTTTCTATGAAACAATTGTTAAATGTGTCCAGAATAGTTATCATAGTTTTAGTGACAGTTACATAAATTATAAACCAAGCATGAAAAATGTCCAGATTTTTCATGTTATTAGAAATTTGGCAAAAAATAAATTTGTATCTAGGGGGCGTTTTACCCCACAGGTATGTATAAAACAATTTGCTTTATACATTTACAGCAAAATCTACTACTATTATTACCACCACCACAACTTAAATAAACTAAATCAGTAATGAAGTCTTAACAATAACAAATATTTATGAATTACACAATTATAATAGACTATTTGAAAAGTATATAGTTAGCTGATGGTAGCTAACTAGCTAGCTGATGCTAACTTGAGGTCATTTTTAAATATAAAGTCCAAATATTTTTATTCAACCACCTAGTTAGATTACATTTGATGTAAAAACAAAGGATTTGATGTTCAGAACAGAGTAATTACAGTAATTATGATAGTGAGAAGGGGGGTGTTTTACACCTCGTGGTTGGGGGCATTTTACCGCAAAGCAGTGTTTGAAAAAAATTAATTTGTCATTCTAAAAATATAAATATATTTTCCTTAAATTACATTTACTTCCTAACTACAGGCCTTACTATTCTCATATTATATATAACTGTGATGTTCTGCAAAACATCAAGCTTTTTTTCTTACTGTAAATGAGATCACTTAACGTGAAAAGTACGTCGCCAGTGAAAGCATCACAGTAAATTCTTCTACATCACTCTTGTCAACATAGTCCATAGCAACAACAAAAACATATCTTGACCCAATCTAGTGGTTATTTTGAGAAAACCAGTTGGGGGGTGTTTTACCCCAGACTCTACCCTACACTGTTTCTGAACTTCCTGAAATGCTTTGAATTTTCTCCAGGGAACGTACACATAACAACATTCAAGGGTTAGTTCACCCCAAAAGTCTGTCATTAATTACTCGCCATCGTGTCGTTCCACACCAGTGCGACTTTCATTCATCTTCGAAACACAAATTAAGATATTTTTGATGAAATTCAAGAGCTCTCTGACTCCTCCATAGACAGCAATTCAACCACCTCTTTCAAGCTCCAGAAAGGAACTAAAGACATAGTTAAAATTGTCAACATGACTGCAGTGGTTCAACCTTAACTTTATGAAGTGACGAGAATACTTTTCGTGGTCAACAAAATAACTCTTTGTCATTCTCCACTGTTTACATCCAGAGCTTCCAGGTTCTATGTCAGAACGCCGACTCTGTATTGGCAGACGCTGGTCACGTGAGCATCATGACACATGCAGCCGGCCAATAATGACTCAACAAACTGGCGCTTCTCTCAGACCGTGTCTTTGATAATACATACTAAGCGATTGTCACTCACTTGAACAAGCATTATTTTGCCTCCGACTTCTGGCATTTGATGGCGGCTAAAAAATCAGGGCTAAAATCGTGCAGTGTGTAGTTGTATCCAGCATTATTGAGGTGCTGCAACAATGTGAAATATGTGAAAAGTAATTTGTTTTTCTAGAAATCCAACCAAGACTTTGTAAAAGGGCATAATATGGCCTTTTTAAAAGGACGGCATTTGCTTTGATAACTAACTCAGGTGAGTTATTATTTCAGTTCAGTTTGTTCCCTGAGCCATCTCTGCCCACATCTGTAGCCATAATACATTCAGTCTGATATAATCTCTCGTGATTGTGATGGTCTGTCGGGAAATAGCATTTCCTGAATGTAAATAATTTCAGTTTTTCCAAAATTGACTTAATTCTCTGGCACGTTCTGCTGTTGGTCTTTTGTGGCAGGCTGTTGAGCGTCGATGCCGTTTGAATGCAGGAAGTGTAATGGGAGATAGCAGGGGAGAGAAGGACACCGGTGGAAATAAGCTCTGCCTAGTTTGATAAAGCCGCTTCATTACTTGGATATTGTGTGTCTGGAATCATTATGCACGGAAGGGCCTCTGGAGGCTCAGGTTTTATTGGCGGTCCTTGCACAGCTAACTCTCATCCATTAAACAAATCATGGAGTCATGTATTAGATTAGCTCTACACCCGGCATCAAGGGTGTTTTTGCCAACCGACGGAACCTCTGCTATTCACTTTCCTAATCCGGAGAATGAATTATGCGATTGAGAGCATCTGGAAGATATTGTCATACATACCATTCTCAGAGATTTATTAAAGGAACAAAAAATCCCATTTGAATATTTCGTCACTTAATTGTGTTGTTCGCTATTGAGCTGACAAATGAGAACAGGAAAGCATCTTGTTAAGTGACAGCTGATGTTTTACAATATTTAATCAAATTGCAGAACTTAGTTACTTATTTAAAAGAGTTTGTCATCTCCATATTATATTAAGAAGAAGCCAATGTCATTTGCAGGGCTGTATGCTTGGGTGGAAACAGCTTGATCTCCTGCTGGCTCTGACCCCTTTCAACCCCAGAGGTGTGGCTATGACTCCCTCCTGTGGTGAAAGGTCAGCACTACAGTAACTATGCAGATACGCCACACCTGCAGATCGAGCTGTCAAACTTTTCTTTGACTCCATCACAAATGTGAAAAGCAGAGTTTACAAGAATAAGGACGTAGTGAAAATGAAATTGATTTTCTAGGTCAACCCAGTTTTCTGAGTTCTTTTAATCACTTTTTAATAAACATTGTATGAAATATTGTGATATATTTTGCTTTTAATATTTTGTCTCAGTAAAATGTCTCAGGCCTTTGTGTAATTTTAAAAGCTCCATATAAATATTGAATGGTGGTATTTATCAGTGTGGGCTGGATGTAATGTTTTGGTTACAAATTAATATATTTTGTACAAGTCTTCGTAGACTATATGGAATACTTACAAATTCATTGGCAGTCTTAGTCAAAAGCAAAATATTAGAAAATACAAAGTTTGGCATTGTTACCTATATTTTGTTCTTGAATACTGTGTGACCTGTTTATGAGGGTGTGTGTGAAGCATACCAGATGCTTTACTGTATTATTGCATCTGACTGTCCTTGTCTTTGATAGCAGGTGTGAACGTGGAGTGTGTCATTGAAAGGACTTGGCTGAGTGTCCGATTGTGGCTTACTGGTCTTTTTCAACATTTACAGACCCAGGAATGTGATCTTCTCAGGGACCCCTAATATAAAACACTGCTTTTCTCTGTAACACTTTGTAATATAGTGTTCCTGTCATTACTAACGTTGGTTATAGGGTTTCAACGGTAATAGAAAACCTGTAAAATATCAGGGAATTTTAAGATTGGAATTTTCAGATCTGGAAAAGACATGGAAATTCATAAAATCTTTCAAAGTAATGGAAGTTTTTGTAGTCTGTATACATGGTTATAGTTATGTTTGAATGTTGCTCTTTGCGAGTGAAAGTGCTATATTGTGATTTTTATTTATTTTTTTATTTTTTTAATCATTATAGTAATCTAAATCTAGAGAAAGTCATGGAAAAAATCATTTGAAATTAAAAGATTAACAAACATTAAGCTTGTACCTTCTATAGCCTTCTATAGCCCACCCTTACAAAAAAAGACTGGGGTGGTACCATTGTATAATCATCCAACTTCTGTAGAGCTTTATTCGGAATAATGACGTCTACATGCGTCCTCTGACAATTCGTGATGGGAAGAGCTTTTCAGTTTCTTAAAATTAAAGAAGACGCTGTATGCAGAACGAGACAGGTGTATTTAGAAGCGAGCGCCTCTTGAGCCAATCAAAAACTTACGCTGAGCGTGGTAAGGCGGGCTCTTGTCTAATTATACAGACTTTGAACCAATCAGTTCAGCGGAGGGCGGTGCGTAGCTCGACGGGGGCGTGTCTTAGGCTTTGTGCCGTCGCAGCGCTGAAGAGCGTCTGAAGAGAGTAATGGCATGAGCCTTGCGTCGAGATCCTGTCAAAGCACTAAACAGCAAATTTCTCGCACCTGAACTTTTACATTCTTTCCTGAGGACTATTTTACCATTTAAACTGGACGTCTTATTTCCTTATTTACACTGACAAGCAACAGCAGCACTTGAGAAGTCACTCCACCGCAGTTGCGTTCCCGTCTTAAGACATTTAAAATAAAAGGATATGGTGTTGGACATGTGAAACACACGGGCAACTTCAAACATGAAGCTGGCATCTTCTCTGTGTTGCCTCGGGTTTCTTCTCACTTCTGTGGCGGTCCGTCTGAGCGACTCGCAGCAAGGTGAGTAAACGACTGACCATCGTCTCGTGCGCAAAGGTGTTTATGCGTCTCGTGCACGCACCTATGAGCTCTGCTTACTTTTTTGTGAGGATGCTTCTCGCAGTACCCATCCTCTGGAGCGAGGAACCATTTTTTGTGCCTTGGAAATCTCCCTTAACAATAAACCCTGGGAACTATAAGATGCGTTATTGTAATGGTAAATGAGTGCCATTCATTCACCACCACAATGATGCATAGATTTCATGCATAGAGTCTCTATGTGTGTTTGTGTGAAATAGGCTGGTATACAGTTGGAGCAATGGCACTGATAGCGCAGAATGGCACTGTTGAAGTGGCACTGAAAGGGGCATTCAGTCTCACTGGACGTTTGTTTTGTTATTCTCAGCCCGTACACTGTCTGAGAAAGAGTTTGAGTGGTCATTGCTTTCCGTGCATGTGAAAAAATCACTTCTGTTGCCTTGAGTCGAACCTCTGTTGCGTGTGGCTGGGTTATAGTTGACTTTTCGTTTTCCTGAAAAGAAACTGGAAACTTGAAATGTCATAGTGCAATCAAGTGCGCCATGTCTGATTTAGCATCCTTTACATTTTTAAATGTAAACATGCAGGAATATAGTTATTTGTAAGCTGTCTTATTGTACCATTTTAGTGGGAATTTATGGTCTATTTCAAATGTTTTTACTGAAAAGTTTACTAAACAGACTTAAAATGTAAGTAGCATTTTGGAAACTATAATACATAATACGACTGGCAGATTTTATGACATAAGAATAACCTGAATACACAGCAATGTGGCGTCCACATCTCCACATGGTGGTAGTATATGAACCGAGATAGTCTGAATCACATCTCTCGCTCGCTCTCTCTCTCTCTCTCTCTGTACTTTATTGGCATTATAGTTTATATGTATACATGCAAACACTGTGTAGCCAATTCCGAATATATAATATAAATGTTATTAAAGCAATGTTATTAAATAACTGAAATATATCACATGAAATAAAAATACAAAGAAATAATTTTAGCTTGGCATCCTCATTCCTAACCCCGCACACACGCACGCACGCACACATGCATTGATGAATAGTCATCGTGACTAATTTTCAAACGCAGATCCATCCAGAATAGGTAAATTCATCAATATAAACCTCGATATCGATTACAGTAGTATAAATGATGCTGTAGCCACGATACTCCATCACAGTCGAGCTGAACTGACCTCATTAAAACATCCATGCAAACTTTACAGCAAAGCATTTCGTCATTTGATGTACTTGAAACGCTCAAAACTGGCAAATGTTTGTGTCTTTATGCGCAGTTTGCGTTATGCGTTTTCAATTAGTGGCGATTAGACACACCGACCTTTGACTTACGGGCAAATCCGAGCCATTTCAGTTGTCGAAAGCAGGTAAAGATCATGATCAGTTCTTATAGTTCGTTACTGATCTCAGTGTCATTGGCAAAGGCACGGGCTCCTGACGCACTTCTGCGCTCCGCTGCGCTGCCCGGAGGAGACACGATGCTGATCCAATTGTTATTTTAGATTAAATAAATTAAAAAGCCCGAGGGGAAAGCGATATTAATGGGTATACGGGTAAAACAACAACAACAACACTACTACTGTAGGATATTCTGAAAAATTACACTCAGTAAAAGTAAATAAATAACATTCTTAGTTCTAAAATGATTTTTAAGTAATTGTACATAGCTCCGGATTGGTTTCTTTGGCTTGCAACAATAGTTGAATCACTAAACAGCCTTTGTAAGTTTCATAAAGAACTGGTTGAACTATAATTGGCTAGATGGCAAACTTTCAAGCTTTTGCCCATGGTTTGACATGCTACTTCATTTAAAACTACTGCAAGCTAAATGTTTGCAGTTCATCTACAATTGTTGTCCATGCAGGTTTTATAAACTCATATTAATGTGGAAACATTTTACTACTCGTAAAAACTAATTTGTCACACCACAGGTGCATTTTAAATTAACATGAAGGTGATTCAAAGTGATGAAAAGCATGGCATACGTGCACTTTTCCATATGCATATGTTAGTTTTAGCCTAAAATCCCAATTGTTGAAGAAAATAAAGCATTATTATGTCAAAAGTTTTATGTCAACTAAATATAATTAATGAACCTAGACCTGAAGTTCATTAAAAAGTTCATAAAAAATGCAGAAGTCCATGATTGCATAAATACAATGTTGAATAATATGAATAAATAAAATATTTAATGTTAAATATTTAATATATAAATTAATATTAAATTATGTAACCTTGTTTTGGTCAATAATTTAATTTTGGGGAGTTGCTATCATTGTTGTGAGCAATTTTGTCTCATCAGTTACAGGTTATAATATGGACAAAAGTGTGTCCTCCTGTTGAACGAGGGTTGTTGTTGATGATGATGATGATGATTATGATGATGAGAGATCTGACCACTGCAGTGCTGTTGTGTGTCGTTGGCTGTATCACTCATTATTGTGATCTGTATCGGCTATCGCTTCAGTCTGTCTGAAGACGGTCGTGAATTTAAATCAGTCTCTTCCGTGACATTTAGGAGCCGTGCCAATAGCAAGACTTGTGGGGAATAGTAGGAACACAAATATCAGTTTGTTAATCGGCTTAGCTTTGGATTAAGTCCCGACAGTGAGACTGGCTGCTGATGAAAATGAATCGTTCAGCAATTTAACTCTCCTTTTCTCTATCTGATCTTTTTCTTGGATTCCCTGCTACAATGGATCTGTGTAACAAGCATGGGATGTGAATAATACAGGGTAGTTTTTTAAGTTATATCTCTTAAAAATTGAGGAAACAAATTGTAAAATTGCTCCAAACTGAACTAGATTTTAGTATTTTGACTTGAGACAATAGCAGAACCATTTTAGGTTTTAAATTGCCTTTATTAATGTAGGTTAAACTAAGAAACTTGCTTTATCTATCTATCAGAATAATTAGGTATATTTATTTAAGAATATGAATATTAAATTTTTTGTTGACTGTGGGAAAGTACGTTTCCTTAGCTCACCTCTGTCAATTCTGATCTGGCCTCTCGAGGTTTCATACAAGCTTTTGACTGACAGGTCCCATATGAGGCCAGAGTATCCCACGGGAATCCTTTTTCCCTTCCTCACTTGCTGGAGAAGTTTCGTTGCTCTGTCAAATAAATTTTGAGCATGCTGTCATCCATAATGGGATCTTTTTAATCCTTGCATTTTAACACTGTTGTTTACTCAGACATTTTTTTCAAAATCCTTTCTAACATGTAACTCCGTCTGCGGCTTATGATATGGCATAGGCTTGTTCGTGAGGCATTGTATATTTATTCCCAGGCACACACATCTCAAGTTCACAGTACATCTAAATGTTTACACAGTGTGGCACAGACAGGATGCCCTATCAACAAAGAAGGGTAAAGTATTTGCTTTTATCGTGGCAGTCGAAGCACATCATCTTTCGCTCGCTTTTTATTTTGTCAAAGTGAGAGGCCACAGTGCTACAAACGCATGCCCACGCAGCAATAACCCATTGTCTCACAAAGCCCATTTATTCAGTTTTTCTCCATCTTGGTCCAAGAAAGGCAGGCTGACCTCTGAGCCTGTGTGTCTCAATGGGAAGAAAAGCAGCCTTTGATTCTGTTAGGAGCGCCAACTCCTGCCAAGCGAAGGCGGGTTCCTGCGCAGCGTGCTGCTCTCTGCTCCGGCTCTGAGTGTCTCCCTCCTTTTGGAGCTGCACTGACTGACTGACTACTGCTGCTGCTGTACATGTGCTACCTCATCCTTCCAGAGGCTAATGGGAATTTGATGATTTGTTTGTGGATTTGATCATGGTAGACCTGCTACTGGCTCAAAACACATTGTGTATTCATTCTGTCACTTCTTCGCTAGACTTGTCATAGATTTCTACATTGATTTAACCAACTTCAGTCCTTGAAAGGGATTTTTTTTTTTTTTTTTTTTTTTTTTTTTNTGAGGCTTAAGGATCATGCCTAAATGTTAATGTCTTTTTAAAGGGATAGTTCACTTAAAATTAAACATTTTGTTACATTGACTTTCATTGTATGTACAAAAAACAGATATTTTTCTTTGGTGTTGCACAGAAAGAAAGACGTGAATGATGTGAATTTGTATTTTTGGGTGAACTATCCAAAATTCTAAGTTTTATGGTGTTCATCTTCTTCATCTCAGGATGTGTTCTAGATCTATCCGCTGACATGTTCTGGATCTACAGTAGTCAACATTTGAAGTGGATCAAAAAAGTTAATCAAAGTTGTCCTAAGAGCTAAGTTGTCCTAAGAAGAAGGTTTTAGGACAGCTTTGATGAAAGGATTTGTTCCTCTTCAAATGTTGACTACTGTATTATTACATCCCAGACAGCAACATAGTGTGGCCAAGATCCGGCCCACATCTGGTACATGCGGATTACACACGGACCAGATGTGGGCCGGATCTGGGCCGACACTATGTTGCTGTCTGGGACTGTTGCCTAAAACACTCAATTTCCTCTTCCATATATAAATATATAAACATATGGACATATATAACACATAAACTTATGTCCATATATAAATATACAAACAAAAGTCCACTGTTTTAAAATGAGAATTAAGTGATTTTGCATCAAACATTCTGTATGAAAACACCAAAATGTGCAAAAAACATCCAACCCGATCTCACGGCAATTCAAACGTATTTTACAAGGTGGCTAATTCATACGAATTCGTACGACCTCACTTGTACAAATTTGTAAGTTTTTTGCTAAATCTTACATATTTTATGAGTTGCCAAATTTGTATGAATTTGTATGAATGACCTAACTCTAACCCCGCCCCTAAAACTACCCGGGTTTAGACAAATCGTATGAATTCGTACGAGTGATTTTCTCTCCAAACTACTTGTCTCATTTTTTTTTCTCTCAGCATCTAGAATAAATCCAATTACATGGCCTTTCAACAGTAGTTACTTAGCAGAGTTGTGCTACAATAAGTGCCAACAAGTGTGAAATGCTTTTATAAAGCTTGAAGTCTAATAAGACTTGATGCCTCACAGATTCCGTAAGGGAGAGACGGAGAAAGAGGAAGAGAAAATGAGGGAGAACATGTTTATAATGTGGCCTTTTATGCATTCATATTCACATGCTGTGTTTACAATCTTCTGTCGGTTTGACACATTACTGAACTGTTATCAGTATTCATACATGCAGTGTTTGACCATGGTTAAAAGTACATTGCAACTCATGTGTAATTCATTACACAAAATTGTTTGCAGACAAAATGTTCATTCTGACAATAGCTTTTTCCATGCACTGAGTATCTAAGAGAATCACATTAGACAGAAGTCGGCTATTTTCCTTTCAAGGTCAGTTACACGGTAAGTCAGAAGTTCAAATCATTTAACCTCTGACTGCACAGCTCGGCAGGCTGGGGATGCTTTCTCTTTATCTAGAACAGCGATGACTGCCAGATCGACCCCATGTGGCTGTTTTCTTGATTTCCATCTTTACAAGTTCAGCAGTGATGTATTGAAACAAGAGCAATCTTGGCCTGAAGAGAATGTGCTGGAATCAAATTGTTTTGAGCTAAGAGAGGCAGTAGAACGATTACAGCATGACAGCACTTTTCTATCTGTTTTCGGGCAACTCTTGTAATTTTCGATTTTTGTCTGTGCCCAGGAATGTCTCTTCTGAATGCCCCAAGCATCCTTTGTCCTTTCATATCTACTAAATATGTGAGAGTACAGGAAGTTCAATCAATAGTACTTGTGGCATAATTTTGATTTCCACAAAAAAAATAAAAAAAATAATAATGATAATAATAATTTTGACTTGTCCCTACTTTACTTTAAAAATAATTGAGGGTATGGTGAGGCACTAAAAGTGGAAGTAAATGGGGCCATTTTTTTGAGGATATAAAAGCAAAAATGTGAAGCTTATTATTTTAGCATACAATAATTCTTCTGGTAAAATGTGTATTATTTGAGCTGTAAAACGGGTAAAATTTTTCAGCCATCATTTTACAGTCATTTTAGGGTTTAGTGCATTGTAAAATGGTATATATCTTTACAAAGAAAAGGTTAGTAAGGGAATTTTTCCACACTTAAATCTTGTTAAGATGCATATTGCTTATATTTTGGCCCTTTCATGTCCACTGTAAGTGGTTCACCTGTAACCCAGATTAGTGGAAATTAATTCTTGTGTGTAGTGCTGTCGATTGAAATGAACTTGTACTGAAACTGAAACTTTTGTTTTATTGTTTAGAGAAAGTCTGACTAAAAAGCCAACATGATTTTGGTAGGTTGCAAATGTGTTGGTGATGGTTACTATAGGTGGTTGGTCATTGGTCCGAGTCCCTTTAAGGCTCTGGTCTCTCGTTCACTGTCTATTTTTTTTTCACTGTCTGTTTATCCACCATACAAAAACTGCAGTTAGAGCTGCTTTGTATTTTTTCCTCGACAAAACACACTATGGCTCATTCATGTTTGTGTCCATGCCACAGTGTCATATGGATTTGTTCAAACCTCTAACCCTAAGTATGAGCCTTAGAAAACACTGCTATTGATACAATTTAAACATTCCAGCTAACCATTTGCTGCAATTATCAGATTTGCAGACTGTATATGTTGGCCATTTCACCCGAATCAGAGTTCAGATGAACAGTCAAGTTTAATGATAGTTCTCCTCACTTTTAAGTGACAAGGGTGAAAAAGTGACAGCCACGCAGGCAATAAACAGCTCAACGGCAATCAGCGGCAAACAGCCGCTAGCTATTGTTTCATGCAAACTCAAGTTCCACCTCTCCACACTGACAAAATTCATAACGTTCACTGCTCTGACTCATTATACAAAGTGCTATTCAAATGTACATGAGCAGCTCAGACGTCTGTGACTATGATGTTTGAGAGCTGCTTTTGTCCCTCTCTGCCAAAGCCAAAGACAGGCTTTGTCAGCCTACAATTAAGAACAGCAGAGGGGCTGTTAATAAGTGCCATTCCGAGGATTTTCGTCTGCTTGAGGACAGAGATGGAGAAAACGAAACATTGGCTCTGATTGACACTGCCAATCGTTTAATACGGAGTCGTCCTGCTCTCCAGGCTTCTCCCTGCGTCTGCTTCAATTCTTCCTTTCAACTTCTTTCATCCCTTTCTTGTGCATGTCACAAAAGCAAGAAATTAGTATGACAATAGATATAGGCCTAATCTTTGCTAAAATACACTCATTACCGCAGCGCATGGAATTAAAAGCAATTGTACGGAATTAAAGTTAATTGTGCATCCCCAATTTCTTGTCTTTTTTCCCTTGTTGTTCCCTCTAAGGTCGCTGACAACTAAGTGAGCTGTTTCTCCTCATTTAAACCCCACCCTCCTCCCCCTTTCACTTTTTTTAAAACTCCTGAATAATGAACTTAACAAATAAAAGAATAATTACAGACTCGTGTTCTTGCTATAAACAAAATGCACCTCCCTCTAATGAGCGTTTCATGCTTTTCTTGTGAGGGGCTGCTGAAGGGGCAGTTTCTCTGTATGCCTTGCACTCTTTCTCTGTAATCCTTTTTTTAAATATTCAGTGCTAATCTGCATTTACAATGTAATTACAGGCAGGCATTGAGCGATACTGACTGTTTCAAAATGACTGTGCTGCCCGAATGGACTTAATCTTGATTTGCTAATATGTGTTTGAGTAAATATCAGAAGGGTCAAATATGTGGATGTGCGCTGAATATTTTACCGGTGAACATCATCTTTTAATATATTTTATATATGGACCCTTTTCATAGATTGTGATGCGTTTCCATAGATATTAACATCCTAAATCTAGANTCTAGATAAGTTTATATATATATATATATATATATTTATAATTTTACTTTTATATGTACATTTTACATATGTACAATATACTTTGAGTTTTATACCTTTATTAAATGACAGAAAACTAGTTAACGCTAAAATAAAATTATATTTGTTAGTTTCTGTCAACTGTAGGGTCATTCTGTCAACTCAACCAAAGATCCCGGCTAAAATTTTTGATTTAAATTTTTTTTCGGGTGAAAGAAATACATAAATGAAGAAGAAAACCAAAATATTAAATGTCATGGATACCATATCTATGGGATTGAGCCATATAGGGCCTTAAAAATTAAGATTACAAATAAAAAGTTTATTAAGAATGAAACTCTAGAAGGTTGTTAAAATATCTTTAATACTTTAAGTTACACGCATGCAAAGTTTAAAAAAATAAATAAATAAAATAAAAAAAAATATGGCACTCAGACAGGTCTGTTCTTTGCAATTGTTTTGATTAAAAAACATATTTGGTTTTTGACCACTGAAAAAGTGTATCATTTGCCAATTTTCTCATGAAGCCATATTGAGATTACAATATCTCTGGAATATAGGGCCATAAAAATATGGATACCAATAGAAAAGTTTGCTAAAATCAAAATATAAAAGGATATAAAAAAAGCTTTTATACTTCTTGAGTTACAGGCATGCAAACTTCTTTTTCCCCATTTTTGAACTGTCACCGTTGGCATATAATGGAACAAAGATTGCTAAAGGGACAATTGGGGCAGTTGTGGCCTAATGGTTAGAGAGTCTGACTTGTAACCCAGGAAATGTAGGTGGGGTGAGTGTTCCGGATGTGTGATCACGGTGTGTTTATCTATCTATCTATCATTATCACTATCACTATCTATCTGAAGTCAACAGATTTAACTAATAGACCAATCTCTGTGTAAAAATAAAATAATGATGCTGCCATCTGTACCCCCCTTGACCTCCCACTACAAAATAGTGCATTACTCAATAAATATACATCCATGACATTTAATATTTCGGCTTTCATCACCATTCATGCTTGTGTTTCTTCAGAAAAATATATTTACAAAATCAAAAATTTGATTTGGGGACCTTTCTTAAATTTGGTTTATTTGACTCGGAATGACCCTGTAGAAGTTTACATAACCATGACGACTTATACATTTAAGAACCCCAGAAATGTGAAAAGGGGTCCATTATTTATTTAGGGGGATATAATTGGATAAATATATAAAGTCAGCCACTGACTTTATATCAGTTCATTGTAAGAAACAGTTTGGACATAGCATCACAGCTGAGTCACTGATTCAACTTTTGGGACCAATTTAAACTGTCACTATTAAGTAACACCATTTTGTGAGTTTAAATATTCAATATTTTGCCCATCTCTAGAATGGACAGTCAGAATGAATGTTGTAAGCACTTGATGAGTTAAAGGTGAAGTATGTAATTTCAGCAGCGGTAATAGCACCAATTTGCAATTCTCAAACACGTTTCAAACACTTCTCCGTCTGCCAAAAATATTTCCCACCCTAAATTCATGGCATTTGCTTTAAAATCCCTTAATTAAAAAAAAAAAAAGAAGTAAAGAATATTCGCTTAAACATTGCAGTTCCGTTTGCTTCCAGTAGTGGTGTATAGATTGCACACTTCACCTTTAAGTTATTTTCTCTCTCTTTCAGTCTTCCTTTTTCTGTATTTTTATGTCATTGCTGTATAATTAAATGTTTGTATTCCCTCTCAGGGACAGGTTTTCATTGTGCTGTGTGCAACAGACACATTTTGTCCCCGCTAATGAAGCTCTTATGGATGTGAGCGGTTTATAGGTGATTTTACAGCCCGTAAGGAGACATCTGGGAGAGAGGAAATGGAAGAGACAGAAAATGAGATTTAGAGAGGAGGAAAAAGACATTGAAGAATAAAAGGGAGTACTTAAGAGAAATGTGAATGCTTATGCTATTTATGAGAGTAAAATGGAGAAATGCCAAATAAAAGTTAATGGTGAAGTTAAGAAAGAAGCATTAATGTGGTTTAAAGATTGAGGAAATATAAAAATAAAATGACCAAAGCGATCAGACTGAATCAGAGGGTCAGGCTTGTGCTGCGTTTGCTGATCTTTTAACGCTGTCCAGCAGTCTGTGCCAGTCTCTGTGGGCCGGCAGTCACCTTGGTGCAGAGGAGAAAAAACGTCGGCCGTAAAGGCACATAAAGCACTGAATGAGAGGAAAGGGGGAAAGGCAATTGACCTTGGTTGGCTGACTGACTGCGGGAGAGATGAGCCATGTGCTGAGCAAGGACTGTCGTTCAACCTGTAGAAACTTAGAGGAAGAGAGAGTTGCTGTCTTTGTGTCTGTCTGCTGAGTTATTTTTTTCTCTGTGAAAGTCTTTTTTTTTTTTTTT
>RJVU01020258.1:2949262-2981622 GCA_003731715.1 Anabarilius grahami
GATTTCCCCAATGAATTGACTTTGAAGTGAGCTCATTCTTCTGTAGATGGTAGATTTGGAGCCGAGAACCACTTTTTTATTTATGTATTTATTTATTTATTTATTTTTTAAATACCAGAAACTGAATGATGTTCTGGTACTTTTACTGAATCAACCATACAGTGCAGCCATTGTAGTCCAGTTGATTCCTGAGTGAATGACTCCTATGAACCAGTTCTTTTTATTGAATCGCTTGTCGCTCTATATGGTTTTGATTCACAACTCATAAGACTCAGGCTGTGTTTAACTCCATTTTTAGACGTATACTCGCAAACTTCCCTAAGAACTTCTCCTCAGGGGAATCCCCACTGCCATTTAACTTCATCAAGTGGACGAGAGAAGTTTATGCACAGACCCTCGACCCCTCGATTTTGACAGAGAGAGCGAGGCAACCTACATCAGGCTGATCCATAGACCGCAGTTCAACACGATTGTGACGCCACAGCAGGTCGCGCTTAATTTACCCCCACTCCAAACAACTGTAGTGTATGATATTGGAGTTATTCTGACATTTAACCGCATTTACTTGTAGCTACCTTAAGCTGACTTTTTTTTTTTAAACAGTTATACACTGTTATACACCAAAAAAAAAAAAGTCGTTGTTTGGATTTTAATAGGCAAATACTTAAGAATCTTTCACACTTGAATTGGCACCTCTGAGTCCAAACCTTAATTTCATTGAAAGTCTTTGGGATGTGCTGGAGGAGACTTTACAGAGTGCTCACCTCTTGCGTTGTCAATACAAGATCTTAACCAAAAAATGTAAATAATAAATTGGCTCCATAACGGATTTCAAGTGGCTTAGGCCATTCCATTTAAACACATTGCAAGGGTTCTGCCAGTAGTGGGCACTCGTGCGGCGTAAGCAATGACGTACATCCAAGTGAACGAGACGGAGGGAAAGGACATAAAATAGACTTAAAGGTGCAATGTGTAAATTTTAGCGGCATCTAGCAGTGAGGTTGCGAACTGCAACTAACGACGCACACCCCTCGCACCCCTCTCTTTTGGAGAAGCTACGGTGGCCATCTGGCTGACACAAGACAAAGATGTTGTTGTCTGAGACAGCAGGGAATAGCCTGTGTGAAGCAATTTGTGCATATTCAACATAGTGACGATGCAAGCTGCCTCTAAAAATATGAACAATTTAGAAGAAGAACAACATAATGATTAAACACGCTCTGTAGAGTAGTTTGTCCGTTTAGGGCTGCTGTAGAAACATGCCTGCGCATAATGGCGACTTGACATGGAAGAGGGACCCGTGGTGTATGAGATAGAAATGGCTCATTCTAAGGTAGTAAAAACATAATGGTTCATTATGTAAAGTATTTATGCACCACTGAAAACATGGTTATGTATATTATAGTGCATTTCTGTCAATAGATCCTCCCAAATTTTACACATTGCATCTTTAAATGCAGCCTCATTCACTAGTCGCAGTAGTGTTGGGTTTTTTTCCAACTGATTCTCGAGTGAATTAATCTTATAAGCCCCTATATTTCTTAGTGAATCAAAACACTACAGTGCAACCAGTGATTCCTGAACAAATTACTCTTATTAGCCAAATCTTTTTGTTAGTACGATTTTATGAAAATGAATGAATATAAATGAGTCAAATGATTCCATCTTTTTTTGTTTAGTTTCTATTTAAGATCAATGGCAATTACTGGACTGCATTGATGCTGTCTCTAAAAAGATCATCAAAATATTTGTGTAAACAGACCTTTTGCATGAAATTTCAATATTTATCTAATTTTAATCATTTGCAAATAGAATTGCATGTCCCAAATAGTTTTTCCTCAAAAGAACTGAAAGAATTGTTAATGGAACTGCAATCGTAAACATTTATTTTTAACATTTTCTTACAGTTTCTATTTACAATTACAATTTTACGAATTCCCTAATATAAGGTGGTATGGTAGAGCAGAGAATGAAGGGCAGCACAGCAGGGTTAAGTAGGACTTTGGGCTTTGCATAGCAATTTTGTTGCAATGTCATCTCTGTTGAGTTTTGCCTTCTGTGGCTATTTACTGTGGACAGCGGTGCATAATCTAGGAGGCCTGCAGGTGACCTGGCTATAGATTTAACAGTTTGTTACACACTTGTACACACACACACATGACTGAGACTGAAACTTGTAAATGCTTCATGCTGAGGTGTCTGCTGTTTGAATGTCCCCTGCTTCCCGATACACATGCATAAATACACATTAAACCCCCCAGCAAGGTGAACAGAATGCTGATGCAGGATCATTTTGGAATATGGAGGGAGAGAGACGGCAAACATGAGAGGCGAGGGAAAAGAGTCTCTAATTTTAGCTGCAAAGGCTCGCAGGCCAGATATTCGCTTCTTTCTTTTTTCGTTCCCTTTTTTGGCATGAGGTTGAGTGAAAGGGGCATGGGTACGGTTCCCAGGAGCAGTGGGTAAAGCAGCCACTATCAGAGAGGCTGGACAGCCCAATTAATCAGAACTCACTCTGGGGAGCCACAAGCCTCTGACAGGGACGTTTTATTATGGCCGGCCACCGGACACCCAAAATCTGCCATCTACACAACCACTGTGTGTCTCTATCTCACACTGCATCTCCATCTTTTCTCCCTCCAAACTCACCGCTGGCAAACCTCAGGGATGCCCGAAGGATTGTCATCTGTGGTATGCAGAGGAAAAATATGCCAAAAAAAAGTTATGAGTCATGCCACATACTGTATGCATTCACTTCCTATGCAAAACACTTCTGATGAATTATTTATTATTATTGTTATTTAGACAGGTAAAATGATTTCTTTACTTGATCTACAAAATCCTACATTTAAACGTGCAATCAAATGCCATCATACAAACCTCTTCAGCTGCGTCAATACCAATGTAAACATTTTTAGAAGTTGGGATAAAATCTAGTGGACAGTCCACCTTCTATATAAGTTTTAAAGGTCCCATGACATGCTGCTTTTTGGATGCTTTTATATAGGCCTAAGTGGTCCCTAGTACTGTATCTGAAGTCTCTTTCCCGAAATTCAGCCTTGGTGCAGAATTTCAGCCACTACGAGCCAGTCCCACAATGAGCTTTCCTCATTTGTGGGATTTGTTTGGTGATTTTTGTATTAACACACTACTGTTTAAAAGTTTGGGTCATTTCTATTTGGAATAAAAGCTGTTTTTAACAGTAATATTTATTATTAATGTTAAAAACAGCTGTATTCTTTGATGAATAGATAATAGTAATAATAATAGTAATAAATATTTATTGAGCACCAAATCAGCATCGCTAATGAAAGACTTGAGACTGTGCATAGCTTTTGAGATGATTGGAAATGCTAATTGATAGCTTTTTCCAGGTATTGCACACCTACTTGGTTAAAGTCCCCCTGAAATCAAAATTTCAAACTTTAAAAAGTTTTTTAGCTTTTAGTATTAATATGTTAGCCTTGAGGCTATGAATAAGCTGGTGTGTTCCATAACAATGACAAAATTCGCATTTAAGAGATATAAGCATTCTAATCTTACAGTCTCTCACTTCCCCTAAAATGGATCACGGGTTTTCATGACATCATCATGGACTTCAGCTTCTCATCAAATCTTCTGTCCAATCAAATGCTCTCTAGAATCTGAAGTCCCTCCCTCCTACACTAGATGCTGAAGCTGCGGCTGAAATCGGTCATTTGTTCACACATTTACTAGTTTCTATATGGTAAATGGCACATAGTGCACTATATAGAGGATAGGGAACAATTCAGACAGTGTTAATATGCTTTCCATTGACGCGAATGTAGTGCATTTTTGCGTTAGTGTCATGAACCGCCGCAGCGCATGCACAGTCCGCTCCAGTCCAGAGACATGAGAGCACAGAGTGGATCATACGCGCTAGTTGGCACAGAGCACAAAACGTTCGGACACATTTGAATTCTACAAAAAATGCTATATGTTAAAGCAATATGGAGGAGAAACCTGGCCAAGCTGTGTTGAAACGCTACTGGCTATTTTGAAAAAAGGGGAGGAGCTTCTAGATATGTTCCACCCTGCCTTTCTGTTTCATTGGAAATTACGTCAACGCGGTGAATAAAGCTGATGTGTTCCAAGGCACTTTAGTGGGCCATTAAGGTTGGAACTGGAGAAACTGATCGTAGACAGTTACAGCTACAACTTTATTCACAAAGCAGTAATCAGAAGCAGCCGGCAGTGTGTGAGTGAGATAATTCCACCCCGAATCACTGGCATATACACACAACATGCCCATGGCCAGAGGAAGGATTCCGCACATCCTATGTGTACGTTTCCTTATGAATATATAAATACGTATATATTTTTTGACAACAATGCAGATTTAGTTTAAATTACTTTATAGAGAGTTTGTTGAAATGCAGGTGTTGCCCAAGCAATGTAGTGTGTGAACTCTGCATACAGATTGTAACCCCACAGTCTCTTTCACTCATCCTCTCTCCTTTGTTTGACATTTTCCAATTTTCTCCTTGTCGTTTAAGTCATAGCTTGGGATTTGATTTGAGAGTGATTTTATTTGTGATTGTGTGTTTTTGTGGAGGGTCGTGTAAATCTGTTGACATCTTCTGGTAAATTCACATTTAGTCATTTTTTCAGTCATTACATTTTTTTTTTGTCATCTGTCTTTTTGTTTTGAGTGAACAAACTCTTCATTTTGATGATTTTATAGCCTGACTAAACACTTTTTGGAGGGAATCCATAGCTCACTTGTTCTCTCAGCATCTTTCCTTAAGGTCTTGAAGCCAAAAGCTAGTGTGTGTGATTTATATTTCTTGACCAACACACCATAATTGATTTGCCGCAAACACTATGGGTAAGCAGAAATGTGGAATAAATCTGTTTAAGGAAGAAGAGGAAGTTCAAAGGAAGTTCTTGGCACAAAGTGACGGAAACATGATCGCCGGCTACTGCATCAATTGTTCATGAACTGATCAAATATACTCTATCGTTCAAAAGTTTGGGGGCGGTAATATATTTTTTAAATGTTTTTGGAAGAAGTCTCTAATGCTCACCAAGGCTGCATTTATTTGATCAAAAAAACAGTAAAAATGTACTTTATTTCTGTGATGGCAAAGCTTAATTTTTAGCAGCCGTTATTCCAGTCTTCAGTGTCAGATATGTGCTGACATGTGTGCATGATATGTGTCAATGTGGCTTTTCCACATTGCTGCTCAAGATACATTTCCTCTTATTATCAATGTTTAAAACAGTTATTATTTTAATATCTTGCTTAATATTGGTATGGAAACTGTGATTTTTTTTTTTCTTTCAGGATTCTTTGATGAATCAAAAGAACAGCAATTATACGCATTAGAAATCTTTTTTGTAACCATGTAAAAGTCTTTACTGTCACTTTTAATCAGTTTAATCCATCCTTGCTGAATAAAAGTATGGACGTGGGTTTCCCCCTCGGCCCAAATTGCCACCCCAAAATGGTAGTGTATATCTTGAATGCAATGCAAGTCATTTTGGTTAAGGCATCTGACAAGTGTAAATTCATGATGATGATGCATTGTGGACTGCTGAAATTTATATAGAAATTTTCCCTCCAGAATTGCTGATTCTTTGTAAAATTAGATCTTATTTTTACATTTACATTAATTCATTTGGCAGTTTCTTTTATCTAAAGCGACTTAGCCTATAATACATCTAAAGTATGCATTTTAATCATTTTGTAATTTCTCACACAAATGTATAACCTTGGTTTCAAGCACCATGTTCTGCTACAGGATCCCTAATTGGGTCAATTAATATAATTTGCCATGGCCAATTGTGCAACTAACCAATAGCATTATGGGCATAGAGAAGTATAGTTTTTAGGTGTCTGCGCTGTGGCCTGCGGAGTGATAATAGCCAGCTTGGTGTTTCCCAGACTCCTCTCCCATTACCCGAGTTTTGTGTTCTCTCCTGGGGCTGAGCCTGTAAAAGAACACCGCACTCGGAGACGGGCCAAAGCCCCGAACAACAAACATGCTGTCTCAGAGTTAAACGGCCCCTGTGATGGAGGAGCCATCTCTGAGGGGTTTCTCTGATCACGTGATCGACTTTGGAACAGATCCTGCATTTTTTTCTCCTCTCAGACATGGTGTCTTCTCAGGTAGTTCAACCTGAAAGCAGTTTGGTTGATTCAGGTTTGCATTTATTCAGTGTAAATACTGGAAGCTGGAAGTGTGGGAGGTAAAAGTGCTGTCTCTTTCCTTAGATTTCCCACTCACCCGCTGACAGGCACAGGATGAATAAAACATTGTACAAGACATTGTACAGATTTTCTCATTGGGAAAGAGAAAACTTGTCATTAGTTGTAACACTTCCTTTCAGTTTACCCAGAAGTTGATGGTAAAATTATACATTGCTATTTTTTATAAAGCAAGAATAGTTTTCCATTTGTTGTTTGTTTCATCAATTCTTGCTTATTTTTTTATTTTTTTTATTTTTTTTGCTCTTTTTTATGCAAACTGGCTCCTGCTTGGCCTTTTTCCACATCATGCTCTCTTTTCCTCATTCAAGCTCACTTATAATTGGAGTATACTTGTTCAACTCTCTTTATACATGTTTTCAGTGCCCCCGTCTCGGCCTTAGCAAACCAAGGTATGGTATGGTAACTTGTCCTACTACATATCTTTAGCAACCCTTTAGATTTTTTTTCCAGGTGGTCTCCCATCCGAGTACTAAACTAGCTAAACCTTGAGATCAGGAGTGCTCATGTTTGTATGGCCATAATAATTTCAGTATAAACATTCTTTAATGGAATTTCAAAATCACAACATCTTTTTTCAAAATCGAATACATATTAACCCATTTCACACATACACAGCAAAATTCCCAGAGTTAAATCAACTCTGCTCAGAGTACATAATGTAAAAGTAAAACTGAAGCAGAGTTAAAGTTAATGAGATAATTAAGCAGTTAAGTGATGATTGGACATTAATGATGAACACCTGCTGTTAACAAGCAGAATCACTGAATAAAAGTGAAACAAGAACTATAGCTGACTTCAGCCTTGAAATCAACTGAAGATAAAAGAAGACATTCAATCTCTCAAGATCTGATTAAACAACTCCACAAACAGCATTGCCAGCTTCACTTATTACTAACCAGATTGACTTTACAGGACCTTTTCAAAAATACCAGTAAATCTGTTCTGACAATTTTTGGACATATAGTGAAACTAAAGCACTTCTTATCCAGGTGGATGAAGAAAACTGTGCATGTTTTAAGGTAATTTCTGTTTGCCAGTATTTTGGTACTAATGTGTGAATGGTATCTTCCCAGTAAAAAGACAGAATGATGTTACTGTTGCACAGTTGTGTATTTGCCGGAAAAGTCAATCTGGCCATTTTTACAGTAATTTACCAGGTTGATTTTGTGAAAGGGGCTATTGACTGTGGTTGCTCTTACTGTGGATTTGGGGTTTAGATCAGAATGTTTGAGGAATATCTGTAATGTGCTGCCTCCCAAAGCCTGTAATCACACTGTGACCTACCCATATGTCCAAATTCATCCCACAATGCCCAGAGTCCATCCCCTCACACCATGCTTATCTTCGTCGGGCTACAATCAGCAGTGTTGCCAGTGTCAGTGTGGCATGGGTTTAATTAGCAGGGTATAAGGGCACCGAGCTGCCAGGTCCCATCATTCTAATGGGCACTCATACTCTGTGCCCCTGGGGGAGCTGGCAGGTTTAGCTGCTCTCCCCACTAACACTCCTCCATGAGCCAGTTCAGCAGAGAGAGCATAATTTTCTCTGCTGAAAATCCAAAAAGTCTACAAGTTAAAATGCTTTTTTTTTAAATGTAATAAAGTTTAATTGAGAATTATATTATCAGCATAAAATGTTGACTGAGAAGTAAAAAAAATTAAATAATTAACATTATGTAAATTTTGCTTTAATGACAGTAGCAGACATGAATGCCAACCTGAGGAACATGTTCTCTGGTATATTTTGTGAATTAACAAAAGAAAATCTTGTGCCTCGATGGAAGCATGAAAATATGAACTTTTGTACAAAAACAATATGCTCAGAATGTGCTTATTTAATTAGTGACAATTTTATTACAGAATCTTGAATATTTCTTATTTTATTTTTCCCTGAAATGGTTCTTTATTTTGTAATTTATTATTATATATAATTTTTTTAAATCCTAAAACCAATTTTTTTTTATTAGATTTTGACTTTTGGACCCCACTGCACGTTTGTGTGAGCAAGATTAAATTTGATCATATTCTCAATGCTGTAACTGAATTTTTATTCTTAATGTGTTTTTTGATATTATAGCAGTTTACACAGTGTTATGAATCTCAGCTGTGTAAGTTATTAAATTTTATCTAATATTTTGCTGCATAAGAAGCTTAAGTTAAAAATCTAACTTTTGGGAGCCATGCAAAGCTCTATGCAGACGCTTCTGATTCAGCAGATTTAGCGCTTCGTGTTATTGATCGCTCTGTTGCTTCTCTGTAACCATCTGTCATGTTGTGAAGAGAGAAGCCCAAAGCAAGGCTGAGGGAATCCAGGACGCTCTGGTCTGAACAGAGCACTGACACTTCACTGGCCAGATTTTCCAACAGTTTCTGTGCCATCTTCAACTGCAGAGCACAGCAACCTTTAAATCCTCTGCTCAGATGCCAGCAAGAATTTATAATAACTCACATATGACATACTGATTCCACACACACATAAGCAGTATGTTTTTTTAAAACTGAGTTCAGGAGTTTCAGGAGTTGAGGTGCGCTGGTAACTAACCCCACAAACCCCAAATGTAAAGTCAAATGTAGCGTAAAACATTAACTGTCAGAGAGAACATACATGTATAAATATATAAGTGCTGTGCCAAGACAATCCAAAAGAAACACTGATGCAGTGAAAAGATCCATGTTTACACAACACAAAGGGTACTTTTTCATGACAATGATGTAAAACAGAAAATAAGCGTTTCCTTTACTTTTTTCGCATACAGAAGACAATGTTGTCAAAATGATCCCTGTTTACAAGCATTGCTGAAAATCATTAAAAACATTGTATTATGCATTATGCATTATGCATTAACATTGTAATCGTTGTTATGCCAGGCCAGTAGTTGGTGAGGTCACTTTGTAAAGAAGAACTACGTGCCTATAGACACGTAATACGCATGAGCATGATATCACCATTTTTCACAAATTTGCATTTTTGTAGTTTATACAGAGAAAATGACAGTATCGTTTTCAATAACTTACACTTTGAAACCTGTTTTCAAAAGTTTGCGTTTTCAGGCCCCCAAAATGGCATTGTCGTGTAAATGAACAGCCAAAATGTATAACATTTTTCAGTTTTTAGTTGAAAATGGTGTCATGTAAATGGACCCTAAAGGTAAAGTAAAAAGTAGAAAGAGACTCAGGGAAAGAAATAAAAAATAAAAAGCAACACAACACAAGGACTGTTCACAGGGTTATTATTAGTAAGTAAAAGAAACTAAAACCATACAAAAATTTCATTTTTTGAAATAAAATAAACAACTGAAATAACAATAAATAGACATTTTATTTCAGCTAGCTGCCAAGGCAAATTCTCATTTTATTTTAGTTTAAGTTTTTTTTATTTTAGTTTCTATCTATCTATCTATCTATCTATCTATCTATCTATCTATCTATCTATCTATCTATCTATCTATCTATCTATCTATCTATCTATCTATCTACTATCTATCTATCTATCTATCTATCTATCTATCTATCTATCTATCTATCTATCTATCCAGTGTGTGTGTATATATATATATATATACACACACATACACGTCAGCAGCATCTAATCAAACATGAGTAGCTTCCTGGCTGCAGTGCGTACTCACCAGTCCTCTAGCCACCACATCTGTACCAGATCCCTCTGGAAAGTTCTGGGGGCATCAGAGAGGGAGAAAGTGGGAACATTTCCCTGCTTTGTAGCCATCTGCCCCTGCATTTCCCTAATTGAATTAATTAGAGCAACAAACCTGACAAAATGCTCGTTAGAGCCACAAGATTGTTGCCAGTCACAGTTAAGTAGGAGGGGTGGGGAGGACAGGTGATGGCTCCGCCCCAACTTGACATGCACAATTACTCGAATATTTTTCATGTGTATTTTGTTCTATATTGCGTCTGTGCGCAGTTTGTTCAACATTTGAGTAGTAGTTTGTTGTGAGTAACTAGGCTGTTTGGAGCCTCAGGGTTTTTCTCTAATACCATCACCAATTTTTTTTTTTTTTTCTTTGACATAGTCACCTCTGGCTTCTTGGTTGTAATCCTTGAAACATGACTTTTCTGTAAAGCTGCTTTTGAAATTATATGTATTGTAAAAGGTGCTAAACAAATTCATGTGAATTGAATTCTCTTTAGTCTTAAAGGGGTCATGAACTGCGTTGTTTTATTGTTTTATAACGTTTCCTGGGGTGCACTTATAAAGTTAGTATGCTTTTTACATCAAAAATCATCATAATTTAGAAATAAAAGGCATTTTTTCCTACCCTGATTTTAGCCCTCTTATTTGAACGCTCTGTTTTAAGGGGCGTGTCTGCTGTGAGACTTCAGTGTAAATGCCCACTGCTGTGATTGGCTAACATCTTTCCATTTAAAATAGCTATTACTCTCTTGAAAACTTTTAGCTTGTTTTTACAATTACAGCTCTTAAGGTTAACTAATTATGAAAAGTGTTGCATTACATTTATATCTATGGCATTGGAACATTGTAGCCGATTACAGACATGTTGTTGAGTGCATGAAAGCAGTGATCTCGTCATCGCAACTAAATTTTTTTTCACACTAACGAATGCTTTCATCATAACTAATAGTGCAAACGAATTGTAACTAAGAGATTCATTAATTAAAATGGGAGTTTTGGCGCGTGTCCAGAACGATTGTAAAGGGAGCGTTCTTTGATTGCCTTCTTTATATAATTTAATCACTTTTTAAATAACAGATTATTTTCATCCTACTAAGAGAAACAACGTGAAGTTGACAGTAGTCACTGGTTTGATTTACTCTGACACATAGCCAAAGAACATCTGACTGTACATGAATGATTACATATCAGATCAGGCATTAGAATTAACACAGTTACTTGCATGTTGTCGCATTACTGTCGATTCTATATCGTAAAAGTCTGTTTACAAAGCCTGCGCTGAAATTCGATTGATTTACCAAAGAATCAACAGTGAAATCATGAATACAAATACAATAAAGCTCAACTGAGACATTCACATTGTTGAAAATAAATGACCATATTCCTAGCATTAAGATCCTTTGAAAGGTAATGTTATTCTTGTCCTGTATCGCTATTCTCTCCTCCTCATTTCATTAACATGCCAGTGGGCAGGGCTAACATTGCAATGATGAAGTGGGTGTTGATTTCCTCTGAAGAGGTGGCGTTTCACCTATCTATGACATAGATAGGCACATTCCAGGATCAGTCGTTCGATGAGCCTAGTGTCAATAAAAGCTTTTATTGGACTAACAAGGAAGTTTTCAGTTCTCAAACTTACAGGATATTCTTATATATGATGACCTCTTACGTATATATATATATATATGAAAAGCTCAAGGAAAAGTTGATTTCTCAATTCATGACCCCTTTACAGGAATAGTGCTTGAGTTAGACTTGATAAAATTAATGACTTGTCATCTTTAAGTGAGCCTGATTAATTCAGTAATCGCTCCAACTGATTAATAAGTGTTTTTGATTCACTAAACAGTGCATGGGATGTGCGGAAACACTTTTAGAATATTTTAATACAAAAGACAGGTTTAAAAACCACTAAACCCCAAAACCATGAATCTTTTATTTTAATTTTTTTAAATTTTCAGTATAAGAGCTGATTATCTCTTCATAAATTTAGCAAAATAATAAAGTAGTGGTTGACCAGTTTTTTAAAAAGGTGTTACAATAAATAAGCAGCATGGTTGCTGATAAATACTGTGTATTTTTTTATATAATATACAATATAAAATATAAAATATATAATTAAATATATAAGATGTATATAAATAGATAACTAAATATATAAATTAATAAATGAAGTAATTTGAAACAATATTTATTCTGCAATACTCTGTAAAGAAGTAGTCCAAAATAAAGACATTTCAGTAAAGAGTAACAAGAGCACAAAATACATTTTGTTAATATCCAAATCTTTCATTTACCTCTTGCTTGCCTCTTACCATTCTGGCTTTGCAAAATTGCGAGACCACTGGACCCAGAGCATTAGGATTGCAGGACGGCTCGCTCTCTCGCTGACAGACGGGATGTCTGCCCGACGGGCTGTGAAGGGTAGAGGATTTAGCGCAAATGGCAGGGATGCTAATGAAAGCATGAATGAATAACTAAGAGGAGGGATTGTTTATGAGAGTTGCAGGTGAGGTGAGGAAATGTGCAGTCGTGCTAGCAGAAGCTCTAACGACAGGCAGCTGCAAATTGGCAGCGGTGTTCTGCGCTGTAGTGCGTTTCGCTGCCTTCCCAGTTGTACACACACATGCGCACACACACAACTGTCACCCGGACTCATATCGTCCATCAAACTGGCATCTCAGGCTGAGTGTGAGGCTAAAAGGCCATGCACCGATTGGCATGGGACGTCTCCTCACTTTAGTGCACTAGCTCCTAACCTCTTTCCTTCTCTTTTTTTTGCCTCTGACCCAGTTTTTATGTGCTGTATTTGTATGCATGCAGGTTTTTTGGGACCTCTAGTCAACTGTCTACATTTTGTATTGTGTAACAGGTTTGTCTACTATACATACCATCAAGGTCATCACTCTTAAGATAAATGGACAGCCATTCTAATATGCTGATTTGCTGCTCAAGAAACATTTCTTATTATTATCAATGTTGAAAATGGTTGTGCTGCTTAATATTTTTGTGGAAACTGCAATACATATGTTGGTTTCAGGATTCTTTGATGAATAGAAAGTTCATAAGAATAGCATTTATATAGAAATCTTTTGTAACACAAATATATTTCTTGTCACTTTTGATCAGTTTAATGTTTTTTTTTCTCGCTGAATAAAAGTATTAGTTCTTTTAAAAATTCTTACTGACCCCATACCTTTTAACATTCATAACATTTTAACGTTCATTGAGCTTTTATCCTAAAACCAAGCTAAAAATTTAAATTGTGCATCAGCAGGTGTCCAAATGCATTCACTTTGTTTTTACATTTGTGCAGTTTAAAAATTATTTTATACACGTTTACAGCTTTTCACCAAATTTGTAATGAGAAATGTATACTTAAAGGGGACCTATAATGCCCCTTTTACAAGATGTAATATAAGTCTCTGGTGTCCCCAGAATGTGTTTGTGAAGTTTCAGCTCAAAATACCCCACAGATCATTTATTATAGCTTGTCAAATTTGCCCCAATTTGGGTGTGAGCAAAAACACGCCATTTTTGTGTGTGCCCCTTTAAACGCAAATGAGCTGCTGCACCCGGCCCGCTTTCCAGAAGAGGGCAGAGCTTTAACAGTTCGCGCTTCGGTTGCTCAACAACAACAAAGCTGGAGAATCTCACACAGCCAAAATGATGATTGTCAGTAACAGTGTTCAGCCTTACATTGTTCAAACCGGAGTCGGACACTGATGGAGAGACTCAGGAAGAAGTTACAACTTATAGAATGCATCTGGACATTTCTGTACGGTTAGTGGATACATTTCTGTAGTTGCTGTGGAGTTGATTCAACTCATCGACTAGCATGTGCCGTCATGTTAAACTTTTGTGCAAATCCAGCATTGAATTGACCATTGTTTGTGAAGCAGTCCGGCTTAAAATGACGGCATGATAACAACACTCTACTACAACAACTCTTCCTCTTCTCTAAAGCAGCCCAACATGGCCTCACACCCTTTGTTGCGTGTTCTCGGGGGCAGGGTTTATGTAAATTTGAGGGTTAGTAGTGATGTCACTAACCCAAGAAGAAACTTGTTGTAGTCCTTAAACAGAGAATTCTTTAAAATAAAATATCTCCCTTTGTATTGAACTTTGAGTGTCGTAACTTTGCAGAAGTTGTTTATGCTCTAACAGCAACATTACACACTAACTAAAGTTAAAAAGTGAAATCATAATCAACCACCCCTTTAAAGCTTCCTTCTATTTTCCAACTGACCAAAAGCTCAAAGGTTCACTCAGGTGTACTGTAAATGGCCATTTAGCACTGACATACATTGATCGGACCAGATCATCATTGTTGGGACAGTCACTTAGTTCCAATGCCAGTGAATGTGGCATCAGGTGCAAATGGCATGGGGGAAGGTGTTTAATATGTGTGCATTACCAGATTTGCTCATGTTTTCTGCATTTGCGTCTCTGCGAGTGAAGGCAGCAGTCAGCATCTGTGCTTAACCATGCAGCGTGATTGCATGTGACTGCTCATCTGTCTCTTGTATTTAGGGGTCTGTTCTTGTTGGAGCTGAATGAGCTTGTTTATGTTTGTTTGCTCATCTAGGTATCCAATTTCCCATCTCACCCTGGTTTACCCAGTTGAGTTTCTGTAGCTGCTTGGAAGCAAAGCAAAACTTCCAGAATAGGCACCTAATTAGTGGAATTAGCTGCAGATCAAAGAAGACAATTAAAGGTGGTACTGGCACAGGGGCGGGCATGATGCCGACTTAATTTGCATCACAACACCGCAGCCGTGGTCGGCACGCCAGCGAGCTCTTGCTCCTCATTACTGCCAGCTCAAACAGTAGCTGATCGACCGGTTTGCACGTCAGACGAGTCTGCCTCAGATGCATTCTGCTCTCTCTCTCTCTCACACACACACACACACACGCACACACACACACACACACATGCACACACATGCACACACACATATATACTACACTACTGTTCAAAAGTTTATGGTCAGTACGATTGTTTTTTTTTTATGTTTTCGAAAGAAGCCTCTTACGCTCACCAAAGTTGCATTTACTTGATCAATAATACATAAAGGTATATAATAATTAAAAATAACATTTTTAAATGTCTTTACTGTCACTTTTGATCAATTTAATGTGACTATATGTACTGTATTTGTGTGTGTGAGAATTAAATTTTTTAATAATTATATATTAACAAGATAAATTATCATATATAATAGAAATGGTGTATTATATTATATTGTTTATGTATTTTCATTGTCCCTTGATTTAAAATGGGGTTTTGTTCTTTTTGGTCTACTTTTGATTTGTTCATATTTTGGCGGGTGGTGGGTGTTAATTTTCCACCCTGAGACTAAATTGCTGACAAGTTCTTACGATAATGAGTCGTAGTGATTTGTTCATATTTTGGCGGGTGGTGGGTGTTAATTTTCCACCCTGAGACTAAATTGCTGACAAGTTCTTACGATAATGAGTCGTAGGTTTTGTTTTGTATAGTTTGGACCAATTATGGAAGGCAGCATTCTCCAAAAATACTACAAGAATTGTTGTTGTAATCATTGAAGAACCGAAAATGTTAAGTGGAATCAGAATTGTTACAATAAAATCAGCCAGAGGAGAGGGCTGTTATGCTGAACAGGCCAATTTGGGAAAGCAAGTAATCGAAGTAGCCTATCATTCCACTTGTTCATAATAAATTGTTTGTAAGGCATGGTCACATGGTCACAAGAGTACAGCAGATGTCTTTATATGTTTTATTTATGTGTGACATGCTTTTATCATTGTGCACCTTAAATAATCAAGCAGTTGTTTTTTTTGTGCAGAATTCTTGATGACCACACATCATTGATCTCATGTCATACAGGAGGGATGCGTAGCATCAGAGATCATCATGGGATTTATGTCTGCTGGATTCTCAGTGCTGTCACTCAGTTTCAGTGTATGGTTGTGAGCTCTAACTGAAGTGTTTGATAAATGGCAGGTCTGTAACTGAGTTGACCTCTTGTTTCTGCTGAAGTGTCATTCTTTAGTGCTCAGGAGACCCATCCACACTTACGATGGAGTGGCGGCTCAGAGTGCAAGAGTGTAAATGTTGTTCATTCACCGCTACTCTTACTCTGTACTATGAACCACTCTGTATGAATGATGTGTGATTCCTACTGATGTAATGTATGAAGTGATAGATATACTTGGGGGGGTCTTTAGCTGTTGCTTATCGGAGAGGATGTTAATCAAAACTTGAATCACGGAACAAAAATGAACAAATATAACAATTCAATTAAATTCAGTATAATTATAAAACTGTAATGAAGTATTTAAAGATTTGTCTATTACTTTTTTTATATTTTTCCCCCCTTAGATCCACTTATAGTATGATATTTTTTATATAATATAAAATTATATATTTTTTAATAATAGTATATAATTATAGTTTTTGTGCCAAAACATTTTATGCGCTGTGCCTTTAAGATGATGTAAATGCCTTGTTCACATATGGAAAAAATAGTTCTTTACTGCACTCCACGTATTTCAGATCACCCGTTTTTTGGGTGAGCATCATTTATTAATTGGTACAAGAATACAAATTAATTATTTTGAGCGTTAGTGTTTACAATGTAGTGTGAAATGATCAGGAATATTATCTAAAAATAAATCCTTCAAAAGGACTTACAAGCTCTTCTGGTGTTTAGGAAAATAGTACCTATCCTACTTCCTCTGCATTACCTCACCTATTGTTTTTGGGTTTCTGACTTCCAGAGATTTGTGAACCGATTTTCAAAAAATTTTATTTTTCGGAATTGGATGGAAGTGGATGGGAGTGTTCATGCAAAAATGAAAATTCTGTCATCATTTACTCATCCTCAAGTTGTTCCAAACCAAATTTCTTTCTTCTTCCAAACACAAAAGAAGATATTTTGAAGAATGTTGGAAACCAAACAGTTGATGGACCCATTGACTTCCATAGTATTTTTTTTTCCCATACTATGTAAGGCAATGGGGTCCACCAACTGTTTGGATAACCATATTCTTCAAAATATCTTCTTTTGTGTTCAGCAGAAGAGAGAAAATCATACAGGTTTGAAAAAAACTTGAAGGTGTGTAAATGACTACAGAATTTTCGTTTTTGGGTGAGTTATCCCTTTAATATGGTTTCATAGTTCATTGAACACTTAAGTCTTAAGATATTGTTTCCTCATGACTCCTTTGAGTCTTAATCACTAAGAAATGATTATGATGGGTTTGTTTGTAAAAAATTGCTTTTGTGCACGCTTAAGGTAAGCTGCTCTGTCCCTGCTCAAAATTCTGTGTAAAGCTGTAATGCTGCATAAAAGCCTGTTCTGACCCACCTTAGCCCCTATTAAAAAAGTATTTTAAAATTGCTGTGTAAATGCATTTATGCCATCTCTGAGCATCATTAAACAGCCTGTGTGTAAAGACACCTAACTGCCACTTCAGAAGCGCTTCTGTGCCACCTTTACTGTGTAAATTTAGCATAACTTGATGGATTTTGCTGTTTTATGTATGCCGATGGACAAGAGTCTCATGATATACTAATTGAACAATGCACCGCTTTTTATCTTCTTCAAGGAGGGCAGAATGTTGAGGCTTTGTCTTTATGAGGCATTTTAATTGTTCGTCAGCATGTCCCCTTTAGCTTCTGGGGCACTCTTTGATTGATGTTCCTCCTAATCACTTAAATAGCTGGTGGAGCTTATTTCTGCCAACAGTGTCTCTCCAATGGTTTTGAGAAAAGCCTCTGGAGTATGGCCTTCTTCTGTTCTGATCAGGCGATGAGAGGAAGGAAAGACAGGGTGAACCTGGATCATAGAGGAGCTTGGAGAGACAAATGAATGCCTTCTCTTCTTAATGTAATCATCAGATGTTCAGCGGTGGTCTGGGAGTGACAGATGCTGCTATAGAGAGCGTGCAGGTCAAATCTGAGCGTCTAGAGATTACACTGAGCGCACGTTACTATCTCCTCTCTTTTGTGTGGGATTTATAGACAGTTTTGTGGTGTTCATGCTCATGTTCAGCTATTTAACCTTTCCAAGTTGGCAGCAACTTTTCAGAAAGCAATCACTAAACGGAAGCAACAATGTTCCATACTTTTTCCTTTTTAAAGCTTCTCCTTAGACTTTGGTGTTATCCTAGTATTTCTGTCCCTGCAATGCTTTAATTTTCCATGTTTATTCAACATAATTTCCTCGTTTTCTATCATCTCTTTTTTATTCTTCTGTCTTCATCCTCTGTTTTCATTTTCTACGCTATCTCTTCATTATTGTCTGTAAATAGCACTCACGAAATGGAATTCTTAAATGTTGTAGTTATCTATAAAAGAGCAGCTGTAGCTGAACTGATAGTGCCGCATTCAGAACAGCCAGCAGCTTTGGTACCTGCAAAGGACTTCTGTGGCTAGAAGAGTAAATGAAATGCTCTCAAATTGTATGTATTATACTAAAATTAAAATTTGGTGTACATACATACATAAACTCTGCTGTGATATGTTTTTTTTTGTTGTTTTTTTTTTAGTTAGTCTGGATAATGGGATATATTCTGCTTTTAAAGGGATGGTTTACCCAAAAAGAAAAAATCTGCCATCATTTATTCAGCCTCGTGTCATTCCAAACCCATATGACTTTCTTGTTTCTGTGAAACACAAAAGAAAATGTGATTCTTTTTCATTCATTGAAAGCGTACACTAACAAGAGGATGTCAAGCTCTAAAATTAATTGAATTAAAATTAATTAATTATGATTATGATAAAAATTAATAAAATTAATTAAAATTATGAATTTTGTGTAAATTACAGAATTTTCATTCTTGGAATAACTATTTATTACATATATCTTACATACATATATTTGTACACTAAACAAATGTATATGCTAAATATAACAGCCTTTTATACGTTTTAAAGTTGATGTAAATTGTTGTATTTACTTTCATAATTTGACATTTCTGAGTGAAATGGCATATTTAATGAGAATAAAATGTAGGGCAAGACTTAATTTAATCCTTCTGGAATTTATTAGAACATTAAAAGTGGTTGTTAGCAGATTTACTTTCGGTCTAACTCTACTTGGTTAAGACTGTGGCAAAACAAAAAACTTGGCTGTTGGTTGGTTATGAATCATCCTCAAAGTCATCATCATAGACAATAGACTTTTTTTCTTTTTTTTTGATTTTGACAAAATAATTAATGGGTTAACACTGGAAACATACTATGTAAGCCTATATCCTACTCAAAATGGCATGAATAAGAAAAGCTAAAGTTGAAAATGGATAAACACATTATTCTCTCTAACATTCCACTTATTTAAAAATATTTTGCAATATCATAGCACAGTTTATATATAAAGAGATATAGTTGCATATGATTAAAATAGAAATGCTGTATTAGTAAGTGTTGATTACATTTTATTTGTATGTACCTCCATTTTCAGAAAACAGAGACTTATTTTTTAAGAGCATGGGCTTTGATTTCATTGCTGGAAACAGAAGACATTTCCTTCGTTGTTTAGCTGACTGCATTGTTCAAAAACACACTTAAGGAAAATCCTGTCTCAGCTTTTCAGCCACACCGCTCTGCTGCCTTTTACAGCAATGTTGTCACGGTACAATGGCCCAGGTTTTACTCCCTGGGTCATAATCCATATCTCTTGACTGTCATTTAATTAAATGCCTAACGGCTTTTCCTTTGTGTGCGGCCCACGCCCCGGCTGGTGGAGTGGTACGCTGTGATTTGGCAGGCCATCAATCTACGGCCGTGTGAAGGGTTCTCCCTCCGTCCAGCCAGCCCTGAAAGATGAATAGATAAATGAAGTTTCATTATGCTCCAGTGTCACCTCCTCCACCTTCTCCTCCTCCTATGAATGCAAATGCAGCAATGCTGAGGTTGTTCTCTCACCAGCACTGACCATAAGTTGAGTCTGATTTAAATCTCCGATAGTTTTTCAGTGGTAGAAATGAAACCGCACACACAAAATTGTATTAAGTAAGGGATAATGTACAGCAAAATTGAACCTGACACAAAGCAAAAGGGTCTTACCACCCTGAAGCAGTTTATTTACTGATATTGACTGATGGACTTTACATTATATGGTTTACTAATAACTACATAAATGGACTTTCTGTTAGTCCAAACAATGTTTGGAGAATCTGTTTGATTGTTATTTGTTGCAATTCCATATAATGTTCATCAGTATTGGTTTTAAAGCACTCATAAAAAAAATCTTCAAAAAGGGATTTGTGCTGCAAGAATACAATATTAATTTCAACCAAAGCTAAAATTAAGAAGCTAAAATTTAGTTTCATTGTTCTTCCCACATTAAAATGTATTGAGTAGGATTTCAATTTAATGACTTTTTACATCAATAATGATTGTTTTAATGACTTTGCATCATAACAAAGAATGTACATAAATTAATATGCAAATATATGCCTCTTATTATAAGCTAGGCTTACAATGCAACACTATTTTATACAATATGCATCTGAGGGTCCCTGCTTCATCTTTCTATCCACCAAGATAGCATGAAAATATAGGCATGAAAAAAAATGGAAGACCCTTGAACTAATATTGTTCTCTAAAGATTAAATATTATAGTTTAAAGTTTCTTCAATGGCATTAAGCTGCAAAAAGCTTTTAGGTTGAAGAACATTTATTTATTGCTAGCTGCTAACGCATAAAACTAATGACTTTTGTTGTGCCAGATTTCCAAACATATTCTGTTTTTGCTGAATTTAATTTGTCATTTTGAAGTCAAGAAGTTTTGTTGTGAGTAATGTACAGAATGTGAATGAGTGCATGTTTTTAATGGCTTTTGGCACACTCCACTTTCTTGGTTTTACGTTTTTCACTTTTAGGAAAACATACATTTCTTATAGTAGACAATTGCAGAAATATATAGTTATCCTGTCAGAAAAATACAATATGTACCCTATCACAACTGCTCTCAAATCATCATTATCGTAAAAGATGTATTTTACAGCAACCTCACTCTCTGATGAATTTTATATCTTCCTGGTCCAATAGTAATTAGTCTAGCCAAATAGCGGGAATTAGCGGTTTGTAAAATCTGGTGAGTGTTGTTTGCCAGCTGGAGCAGATGCTCAGATAAAGCTGAAAGATAAAGTCCAAAGCTCAAAAGAAGAGAGGAAAGACGGTGGGAAAGAGGAGAGGAACAGTGCGGAAGTAAGAAATGCTTCCTGTTTAAAAACAAAAATAAGAAGGAAATTGAAAACAGAGAGAGAGAGAGTGTGTGCGAGTAAGTGCGTAAGTGAGTGAGAAGAACACAGAAGAAAGAAATTAGATTTAGCCAATTAGGGTGGGAAGCCACTGGTAATTATCTCTCAGGGGACCCCGATGAATAGTTCTGCATATCGTTTACATAACAAGAAGGAAAGGTTTTCTGACGCCTCTCTCCCTGTTTGGTCAGACAGGATGTGCCTTTCTATATGCATCTGTGCCGTAGAAGAACTTCGTATACAGCAGTTTCCTGACAGTTACTACAGGAAGTACAGTGAAGTCAAAAGTCTCAGATGACATCTGATTTAAATCTGTTAATAAACAAAGTTTTAAAAAAGTCAAACAGAAAAACATAAGGTAAAATGAGTAAGAAATATTCTGCACTATTTCTAGGTCACTAATTTAATAAGCAACTTTGTGACATTGATCATGTGACAAAGTTATTTACATTTGAATAATTTACAAATCATGTTGTTGAGTACACAGTGACAGTAAAGAAGAATTAGCATACCAAATTCAGTTTGAACTCAAATTATTTTGCAGATTTATATTAATTTGCTCTAGTGGTCTCGTATTTTTGGACCCCAACGCTACAGAATTTCATCCCGGGTTAAAAGATAACAGAATTTAAACATCATTCAAAGCCAGTGTATTTGCTGTTTTTAAGTTGACAAAAAGTATATAGATGGAAATTTATGATAATCCTTCTGTCTTCTCGGTCTTTGCTTAACTGCAGGAGAACTCTGAAATCTTTCCTTCTGATTTGCATGCATTCCTGTTTCACTCAACTCAGTTGGATCGTCAGGGTGCTGTTGGGCCCTAAATTNNAAAAAAAAAAAAAAAAAAAAAAGAAAATTGCAGTATATATTTTTTTATGTTCAGTTGTGCAGTACAGAAAAGTTTCAAAACCAGTCTTTGACTGTCTAAAACAAGACCCAACTCTATTTATAAGTCTTTCTTTTTTCTTTTTTCTTTTTTTTCTTGGTTGCATTCAGCTCCAAATGAGTGAGTGTGTGTGATGAAGAGAACAGATATTCATAACTGCCGGTTATGTATTTTTTATAATTTTTTTTATTTCTCTGCTGGTGCCTTTGATGGCAAAGGGAGAATTAAAGTGTTAAGTTTGCTTCCTCTTTTATTAAAGGAGGCTTAATTTAATTAGTCACCCATTATCGGGACCCTCTGCTGCTCTGTGAAGGTTTCCGTCGCTCCGAGGGAAAGGGAAGTTAGTGTCTCCTGGTCTCCAAGGAGGAAGTGTCCTTTTAATCAGGCTTCTGTTTGCCTTCCATTAGCATCTGTCTTATTCCGACTAGAACCATTGATGTTGTTGTAGACACACTGCTTGCACACAAAATATGTCCTTTGTTTTGAGTAGAATTTAACATGGCAAAAGAATTTTATCTTTAATACTTAATTGCATGAAATCATTTGTTTTTTCTGTTGTTTTACTTAGTGCAGTCAATCGAATGACAAAAGTAATCAAATGTATTACATGATTTGCTGATTTGATTAATCAAACTATTCGCAAATAAGTAGGTACATTATTAATTTCCTAAGAAAAGCTTCCAAATTAAGATATTTCAAAGACATTACTTTATGGCAGATGTAGTCATTGTATAGATGTGACAAGTAAAAAGAGTTCTGTCTGCTTGCTTTTTCAATTTATAAAGACAATACGCATTGTCAAAAGTATCATGTCTATATTTTTGTTGGTTTTGGATTTTGTTGTGTGAAAAGAAAACAGTGAGGTATTAGAGTTAAAACATTTGTGTCTGTCTTTAGCTAAACAATACATGTGCGTAAAGGTGAGGTGTTTTGGCTCTGAGGTAGTTAGGAGAATTTGTGTCCCCTGCAGGGTTTCAAGGGCTCAGGACAGAGGAACATGTGCATCTGGGGACTCGGGCAGCCTCATTCTGTCAGGATGTGGACGGTCATTTGAATGTATGTGCTGACAGCATTCACTCACAGCCTTCAAACTAGGCCAAAGTGACACCAGTTCCCTCTCCAAAAAACACTGCAGAATTCCTCCTCTACTGCTTTTGAAAATAAGCCTTTGATTGTTGCTATCCATAGGAAAGAAAATCACAAAAGATCCCTAATATCTTAATTGTTTCACATAGATAAGCTTATATGGAGACTTTTAATATTAGTTTACTGCCGATTTGTCAAGATACCAAAAGTTCATAGCTTTATTCTCTTAATGTATGTCAATAAATTACTATTTTTTACACATTATTTTTACTTTAATTTTATTTATTTGATTTGATTGATTGGTTTGTTGGTTGGCTGTTTGGGTGGTATTGTCAGTCGGTTGGTTGGTTGGTATTGTCGGTTGGTTGGTATTGTCAGTTGGTTGGTTGGTTGGGTGGTATTGTCGGTTGGTTGGTATTGTTGGTTGGTTGGTATTGTCAGTTGGTTGGTTGGTTGGGTGGTATTTTTGGTTGGTTGGTTGGTATTGTCGGTTGGTTGGGTGGTATTGTCGGTTGGTTGGGTGGTATTGTCGGTTNTGGTATTGTTGGTTGGTTGGTTGGTATTGTCGGTTGGTTGGGTGGTATTGTTGGTTGGTTGGTTGGTATTGTCGGTTGGTTGGGTGGTATTGTCGGTTGGTTGGGTGGTATTGTCGGTTGGTTGGTTGTTTGGTATTGTTGGTTGGTTGGGTGGTATTGTCGGTTGGTTGGTATTGTCGGTTGGTTGGTTGGTTGATTGGTTGGTATTGTCGGTTGGTTGGTTGGTTGTTTGGCTGGTTGGTTGGTTGGGTGGTATTGTCGGTTGGTTGGTTGGTTGGTTGGTTGGTATTGTTGGTTGGTTGGGTGGTATTGTCGGTTGGTTGGTTGGTATTGTTGGTTGGTATTGTCGGTTGGTTGGTATTGTCAGTTGGTTGGTTGGTTGGTTGATTGGTTGGTATTGTCAGTCGGTTGGTTGGTTGGTATTGTCAGTTGGTTGGTTGGTTGGGTGGTATTGTCGGTTGGGTGGTATTGTCGGTTGAGTGGTATTGTCGGTTGGTTGGTTGGTTGATTGATTGGTATTGTCGGTTGGTTGGTTGGTTGTTTGGCTGGTTGGTTGGTTGGGTGGTATTGTCGGTTGGTTGGTTGGTTGGTTGGTTGGTTGGTATTGTCGATATTGGATATTATTGGGCATGCTCATTCTCCCAGATTTTACATTTAGATAACCATTACTACCTATATATATATATATATATATATATTAGTAATTGTTTTAATAACTTTATTCTGAGTGCTATTCTTTCACTTTTACTGTCACAATCATGAGCCAGGTGTCACTGGTATATATGTTTTTCTTTTTCTTTTTTGAATTGTAAAGAACTCAAACCGTAGGTTGAGTCAGCTGACAAACAAGCAATGTTGAAAAGAAAGAAAGAAGAAAGAAAGTGAAGTGACATGGCCAAGTATGGTGACCCATACTCGGAATTTGTGCTCTGCATTTAACCCATCCAAGTGCACACACACAGCAGTGAACACACACGGAGCAGTGGGCAGCCATTGCTGCGGCGCCCGGGGAGCAGTTGGGGGTACGGTGCCTTGCTCAAGGGTCTCACCTCAGTCGTGGTATTGAGGGTGGGGAGAGCGCTGGACATTCACTCCCCTCACCGACAATCCCTGCCGGACCTGAGACTCGAACCCATGACCTTTGGGTTTCAAGTCCGACTCTCTATCCATTAGGCCACGATTGAAAGCACCAGAGAGGCAAAGGTGTCTTTGAGAAGTCAGCCTACAGATGCCTTATAGTTGTATTTTAACATTGAAAAAGTTACATGAGTTTTACAGAGTCTGGTAAACCCCCAGCTGAGGATACTATCCACTTTACATATAAATACAGCTTAGTCTGCAGGCCCCAGTGTTTCTTCAAGTGGAGACATTGTTATTTCATCCTCTTGAGCTCATGCGAGGGGCCACGCTTATCCTTTTCCTCCTGCGATGCTTGAGACTTCTGGGAAGAGCGTTGGAGGCCTTACCCTCTGACACCACGTACCTCCTCTAATACCACCCTAGATTCACATGAGGAAAATGGGGGAGTCCAGACAAGAGGCCCATTGATTTGCCACAGACAGCTCCTAAAATGGGGGTAATGGTCCTTGTGATAATCCATTTAGAGAGAGGATGGCGAAGTGTGAGTGGAAGGACAGAACTCATTCACCATGTTGTGTCACACACATTCAGGGCTTGACTCAGATAGACGTGTGTCTGTGTGTTTCGTGTTAGGGTCAATGAAATAATGTTTTATTTTATTTATTTATTTATTTTGTCTGGGTCTAGTTATTCAACAAAATACTGTTAGTGTCTGGTTTTCAAATGATGGAGAAAAAAAAATCAATTGGATCAAGCGGATGTGTGTTCTTCATCCCAGTGAGCACAGCAAGAAGTTGTCTAGACTGTAGTCTTTGAATAGTGGTTTTACTGTACCAATCTTTAATATTAGATTAGACACTGTGTCTCCATACACTCTTCCTTAAGAGCAATATGAATGCCTTTTTTCCTACATTAAAGTTGATGGATTTTAATGAGAGCATCTCTGGACATTGATATTTTCTCTCATAAAGTATGGATTCAGTCTCTCTCTTTTTGCATTTGCCTAGATTTCATGCTGTGCTACAGTATTCTACTTTGCCTCAATTTCTTATAATGTTTTTGAACCAGAAATATGTGGTTTTGTACATCCCTACTATAGACACATTGAATAGCTTCGGTCTGACACTTTATGGCAGTGCTAAGAAATGTTGTTGTGTTTCTGAAAGTATTTACTCACTGATGCACTCATAAGAGGCAGAGCTTCTCTGTTCCTTGCATGCTTTTGCCATTGTGACTCATGGCCATGAGTAGCGAGGACTGTCTAAAACTGACCCTCGAATGACCTGGAATAACAACTGCTAACACAACTCTGTGAATCACTCATGAATGGCTCATTTAACAGTACTGTCCCAAACAACAATCTCATAATTCATGTGTGAGAGACAGACATAAAACTAATTTAAACTCCTCTGTACTGAAGAACTCTTATTAATGGGATGGTTCACCCAGAAATGAAAATGCAGGTTTGTAGCCATGTTTAGTTTCATTGTCTTGGTTTTCATGGTCTCTATTTGCCTGTGCTCTAGTTCTTCATTAGTTGTCACGGTTTCTTAATAGTTAACACCTATTCCTTGTCTTGTTAATTATCTAGCCCTGCATATTTAAGCCCCCAGTATTCCTCTGTTCATTGTCTCTCATTAATGTTATGTTTCAATTGTGTAGAGTTGTTGATCTTTGTGTTTAATAACTATAGTATTTCTTTATTCATTCTGCGTCAAGCATCTCTTGTTGGATTAAACTTCACGCACCCCTAACAGAACAAGAGACATTAGACACAATTAAAACAGCACTGAGGTTAGTACTATGAGCTGGGTTCCTGAGGAATTATTATGTGAAGAGCTAAATGAGATGATTGCTATTCTACAGTCACCCCTATGGGTGTGACGAGATCTGACGTGATATTAAAATGTGACAAGATTTCTGGTTGAATGAAACCTGTCCAACGATATACATCAGCGTGCCCACCGTGTCCACTGTCGTTTTTTTAATGGAAATAAAAGCCATTTAATTCAGTTTGATCACATCAATTGTAAACTATTGTAAACGTCTGCTCTGCTCATCCAGCACGAGCTGCAAAGTCGCACACAGTGCAGTAGGAATCCAAGTTCACTGATCATGTGACGAGAGTAAGGCAAGATGACCTATAAGACCATGGCGGAGGATTCGTTGTCTTGTAGAATGCCTGCTTAGCATCATCGCTGCCTATACACAGAGTATGTGCAATTGCAAATTCGAAAGCAAAAGTAAAACCCGAGATCCCTGATGCGTGCAAATTAGTCTACATACAATAGCCTGTCTCCCGATATCAAACCTATTTTAGGCTTTGCTGTGTAGCTGTAACCACCTCTTTGCTCTGGTCTCTGTTTGCACTTTGCATATTGAAAAGTACTTTGATTTTCTTCTTTAGAGGCGGTCTTTCACCTATCTATGACGTAATATAGGCACATTCCACAATGAGTCGTAATTTGGGCTTGGTTTCATTAAAAGCTGTTTTTGGACTAACGAGGAAGCTTTCAGTTCTGAAACTTAAAGTATATTCTTGTAGTATGATCTGTTATATATCAAAAGCTCAAGGAAAATTTGATTTCTCAATTCATGACCCCTTTAAATGTTGCTTGTTATCATTCTTTTTGCATCATCCTTGGATTTTAGACTACACTTACCCCTGACAAATAATGTGAGTAAATGATGGCAGAATTTAAATTTTTGAGTAAACTATACATTTCCGATAATAGCTGCAGCACCACACCATAAAATGTTGCTTTTATATTGAATCTGACACTAGTGGATTGGTTTCTAGCACTCATCCGAGTCACGAGCGGCTGTTTAGCAGGCAGAGCACTTGTGTGCCGCTGTTTTAAAGCAGCAGGCACCTGTTGTTTTTATAGTAGCATAACTAATAACATCTTGAGCCCCATGCTGGAGGATGTACCTCACTGTCTGCAGTTGCAGTGCTAGCAAAAAGGTGAAAAAAGCAGACCTGTAAAAGAATAAATTGTGGGGTTGCTTTCTTGGCCCTCCAATCAGGCTCCATTAAAACCCTCTTGAGACTTCCTAACATGCTTATGCATGTGTTAAATGAACATGGACCCCACAGTTAGCAAGCTTAAGCCCCTGAGGGAAAGGTAGCTTGCTAATGTGGCTCATTTTCCCATCACTACATTGGCAGTAATGCCTCTAAATGCCTCCCAACACGAACTCATTCTCTCTACACAGATACCTCTTTCCAGCTGCACACCTGATTGCATAGTCTATCTAGTATTTTGTAACAAATTCTGTATTATTCTGCTTTTAGTGAATGAGCTGTGTACATCTTAAAGCTGTAATTTTAGTACCGGCATATTTCACAAATTAATCTCCAATGTGGCTGCATGGGCCCATTTTGCGCATTCATCGCAACAAAGCCATCCTCCAAAATCCATCCTCCTCACTTATGCAAAACAATTTGGTGCAGTACTCCAGGTGTTTAGGAAAATGCTGTAGTGTTTTTTTTGTTTTTGTTTTAAGAGAACATTGCATCCAAGGGATCGTTTTTTTCTGGGGAAACTTTAACCCCATTATGCCTTACTTTATATTTCAAATCATTCAAGTTTCAAGTTTCAAGTTTAATTTATTTTTAAAGCACATTTAAAAATAGCCACAAGACTGACCAAAGTGCTGTACAGAACATCTAAATATACAAACCCTAAAATATACACACATCAAATATAGACAAAAACAAAAAGAAATAAAAAATAAAATAATGTGCAAAATATATTAATACAAAAGATATTAATACACCAGAGAGAACAGATGTTTTTTAAGAGAGACTTAAACATTGAAAGGGAAAGTGCCACTCTGATCTCTAAGGGTAGGTTATTTCATAACCGTGGCCCAACCACAGAAAATGCTCGATCCCCTCTACGTTTGAGTCATGAGTGTCAGACTAGAAGGAGATTTCGGTCATTTGATCTTAAGATTCTGAAAGGGGTATAGGGATGCAGAAATTCAGATAAGTAGATAGGAGCTTGGTTATGTAGAGATTTATGTACAAATAAAAGAATCTTAAAATCAATTCTATACTGAATAGGTAGCCAATGAAGATCTCTCAGAATTGAAGTGATGTGATCATGTTAATATACACAAATGCCCAGAAAGCTACTAAAGACATATTTAAAACGGTTCATGTGACTACAGTGGTTCAACCTTAATGTTATGAAGCAATGAGAATGCTTTTTGTGCACCAAAAAAAAAACAAAATAACAACTTTATTCCACAATATCTAGTGATGGGTGATTTCAAAACACTGCTTCATGAAGCTTCAAAGCTTTGCAAATTTTTTGTTTTGAATCAGTGGTTCGGAGCGTGTATCAAACTGCCAAAGTCACGAGAACCATTGAAATTTCGAAACGTTTCAAAACACTTATGATGTAATGAAGTCTCGTTTACTGAAATCACGTGACTTTGGCAGTTTGACACAAGCTCCGAAACACTGATTCGAAACAAAAGATTCGTAAAGCTTCAAAGCTTTATGAAGCAGTGTTTTGAAATCACCCATCACTAGAAACTGTTGAATAGTCATTATTTTGTTTTTTTGGCACATAAAAAGTATTCTCGTCTCTTCACAACATTAAGGTTGTACTGTTTTAAATATGTCTTTAGTAGCTTTCTGGGCATTTGAAAGAGTTAAATATCTTGCTGTCAATGAAGGCCTTACTAAACCATCGGATTATATCAAAAATATCTTAATTTGTGTTCCGAAGATGAACGAAGGTCTTACAGGTTTGGAACGACATGAGGGTGAGTAATTAATGACAGAATTAAAATTTTTGGGTAAACTAACCCTTTAATATTTTCGTGGAAACTTTCATACTTTTCTTTTTTCAGGTCCGAGCTCTGTACAATTCCTTCCAGGTCCGAATCACACCCCTCTCTATTAGGATTTGAATAAACAGTCTTTGCTTTTGTGTTTGGCAAACAAAACCAAGCCAGACCACTTACTGAATTACAAATTTGTAACTATACATACCTGTTTTGCTGTCAGAATGCAGTTCTGTGATTTTTGTAGAACGTCTGTGTCAAGCTTTGTCTGTGGTGGATATAGCTATCATGATTCAACAGGATTTGCTTGTGGTATGTACTGGGTTTTGGTGTGTTTGAGTTGCTGAGCAAAGTAGTATGGCTTGATTTTGGTGTGTATGTGTGTCTGGGAGTTTGGGAAGGTTAATGTTTAGTTCTGTTCTGTTTTCAATGTTTGCTGAAGCTGATAAGCAGTGAGGTAAGCATAGTAAATGCGTCCAAGAACTGCATGCTGCTGCACATGTCTTCAATCAATATCATAATTTCAGTGAAATCATGCCTGCTATCACATATGGGCAAGTTGAGTCAACAACACACACAATAAAAACAATGACACTAAAGATATTGACAACATTGCGACACAGATAATTAGATGGACTTTCACTCTCTTTGGCCCGCTCACCCAGACTCCATCACACATACAAATGGAGTTATGAGCTTCAACATTTCCAGTATTCTTTGAAGCAAAAGCTTGCATTGTTGTCAGTGTGTGTGTGTGTGTATACAGTATATATACTGTATATATATATATATATAAACACACACAACACAAGCTTCAACACATACATTCAAGAAGTTTTTCAAGTATTTCAAATTGAATTTCTTATTTATTTTAAGAACTTACCTTTTTAAGAAGATTATTTTGTTAATCTGGCCTGTGTGTTCTGTGGTGTATTTAGGGATCTGTGCTCTTTCTGTATTTGCCATTATTCCTTAGCCCATGCATCCTTCTATTTCCTTTCACCTGACAAACAGGGGCCTATCGATCATCTTTCATACTCTTATATTTTTTTTTCTCTCTCTCTGCAATGAGGCCACCATTCCTGGACTGCACCCAGGTCAAGGTTCCTTCAGCCCCGGTCACTTTCGCTGTTTAGTTTCCAGATTGATTGGGTGAGTTCAATACCCACACAAATCTGCAGGAAAGGTCAAGTGGATTGGTGGCAAGAAGAGAAAAACACTTTACATTCAGCTGCAATGTAACAAAGACCCCAGGGGCCAGTAAATGTGTCTGGTGCTTAGTGTATAACGTTAAAGACTCAGACTTCAGGAGTGCTTTAGCTCCGATTCAGCTATCACCTCAGGCGGGAGACATTGAGCGCAGAGCAAAGGCACGGAGACGGCAGGGGCTGTGGGAGCTAATGAAGTTGGCAGATTGATGAGCAAAACCTGGGATGTAGGGGTCAAGCAGAAATAAAGTGCTCTTTCGAATGTGCGACAAGCACTGAATGAGACGCTCATCTTAATATGTCAGCGCTTGCAAGTCTGCTGTCTGGTGCATTCGGTCGAGCTAACAGCAGAATTAGCTGCGGCCTCTTGTTCTGCCACGTGGTGATGCATGTTCGTTTTCATACAGGGATTTTCCTAATCAATGCACTGGCATTTGAGTGAAAGAGTCTATTATGTTAGGATGAGTGACTCGATTAAGAAAATGTGTGCTGTGTTCACCGGGTCTTGCACTTCCTCCTTCCATGTCAGCATGTTAAACTCAGAGTAACTTCAGATGGTTGTTTAAAAGCAAGTGACCAAGATCCAAAATTAACACCAAATGCCAAATAGTAAAAATTGGCTTGGGTGTACTGATAACAATGATTTTATGGTGAAGTAAATACTACAGAAAAAAACTAAACAAATGTAATTTCTACATGAAAAAGTTAGTTCAGGCAAGAATTTAAAAAACCTAAGTAAATTCTATAGTAGTACTCAATTCAAGCTTGTAGAAATTAAAGCGCAAATATCAAAATTATAAAATTAAATAAAACTACTCGACTTTTCTGATACTGGTGTTCCCATCAGGCACTGGTCCTTGAATAATTAATGAGGTTGATTTTTCGCTGTTTTCTAGCTATTGACACTGTTTTATCATTGCTTTTGTGGTTAGTTAACTTGCCATTTTGTGACATTTGGAGTTCATTTTCTATTCAAAATGGCACATTCATAATCAAAAACGATCCATCGAATGTTACCGTCATTGTGTATTGTGTACCAAATATTGAGGTCTCTGTGTTCAGGTGCTGTGCTACTTCTAATATGTAGATATGATATTTACACAATAACTATTGTATTATTTACTTAGAATTTGTTATTTAAAGCATACACTTTAAAAGCATGATTTAATTCAATGTTATATTGTTTGAGTAATATGTATTGTAAAGAAACCTTTAACTAAGTAGAAATTGTTCAACCTTTTAGCCTACTGGCCAAGTTAAAATTACTTATTTTCTTTGGTAATTTTACTTAACTTTGTTAGGTAGAGTTTACTTAATTCCATATGTGAAATTTACTTAAAAAATATGCTTGCAAAAACTTGCAAAATAAAACTTAAGTAACTTTTACTTATTGTTTTTTTTTTCTCCTCAATGTGATTAAATAAATTTATAAATAGTTTTGTAACTTTATTAGGAACATTATATCGCCAAAACTGTACAAACTATTTAAAAGTAATTAAAATAAAAGACATTAAAATGTCTATAAAAGAAGACATCTTTTGCAATTTGCACATTGTCTTAAAATTTTTAGGAGCAAATTTTACTTTAAAATATACTTTTACATGTTTTTAATATATTCAACAA